>PVLD010004092.1:0-130810 GCA_004027595.1 Dinomys branickii
GTGTACTAACACCTGGGTTATGAAACCCAGGAATCAGACTAACCCTTTGCACTAAGTAGGTGACTAAACCTCTGGAAGAATTTTAGCCAAAATTAAAAGGTAATGTCTGCCACTGGCATGTTTTTTTTTAATAGAATTTATATTGTCTAATAACCACCTACATTCTCATTGTAGCTTCTTTTTCTACTCTGTGGCATGTTTAACCAGAGTTCAGGGTTACTGTAACATGCGTATAAAGTTTGTTATATAATTTGCTCATTGACTGTGGTGTTTATAATGTCCTATGCTTAAGATAGTATATGGCATATATTACTAATATATAATGTTTGCGTTAAGAATTCTAAGCACCCCTGAAGAATTGCCCTTAACTTTTATTTAAAAAAAATAGAATGAAAGGCATTATCAGTTAGTAAATTTGAGGCTAATAATAGTCATAGTGGCTGACGTTTATGAAGCATTTACTATGTGTCTGCCACCCTTGTAGGTATTTTCTCATGTAGTCCTAAAACACTGTCAGTAGATACTGTTACTCTCCACAGACCAGGAAACTGCAGCACAGGGAAAATGAAGTAATTTCCCTAAGGCCACACAGTTGATAGTAAAGCTATTTGATTCCAGGATGATTTTAAAACCCATGCTCTTAATGTGTAAAGGTCTTTGTCACAATTATTTAGTCTGCATTGGCATATATCATGAAGTAAATAAAGACAGTACCTAAAGGGCTGGAGATATATATATATATATATATATATATATATATATATATATATATATATATATATATATATCTTAGCGGTAGAGTGCATCCTTAGCATGCGCAAGACCCTGGGGTCAATCACCAGCACCAAAAAAGGCAAAAAAACTAAATTTAGGCAGCTAAACATTCTAATAGTGAATTGTGTTGTTTTCACTCTCATACCTAGGAAAATCTCTTAAGACTAAAAGGAAGTTTGTTGATTTTGTAAAATTGTGGGACAAACATAATCAGGATGTACTAATATCCTGATTGATACAGTGCAAAATAAGAATTTTCTTTAATACATAGCATTAACTTTTAATGCAGCTTCTTTTATGGTATTTTTTGCCATATAACTAACCAAATTAAACATTTACAGTTTTATGTATAAGTTAATCTTATAATACTGATGATGAATCATTCAAAAGCAAACTCATATTATAACTTTCATAAATATGCCTTAACAGATATAGCTGATTGTGGGCAAACTTTTGCATATTGATTTTTATCCACTAGGAGAAATTAAGAGAATTGCCACAATTTAAGGTATGCTAAAACTACTTCTTGTCATATCTGAAGTTTTCATTTTAATATCCTTCACCTAATAGATACCGTGGTTTAAAAATTCGTACCATTCAATAACTGAAGGATATATGCAAAATGTAGTCAGTATAATGGCATAAAGCATAAGCCAGAGCTCTGAATTCCATCCAGGCCTTTTTGTTTAATGCTTATATTGACATTTCAGAAAAGAAGAGTGGTGTGATGTAAAGTAGACAACAGTGTGGGAAGAAAAACTGAAGCAGAAGTGCTAGCACTAGACTTCTGACTAAATGATACTGCAGTATGTTTGACCCTGGTCAAATAATAGAACTCTTCTGCATCTGCTTTTCTATCTGTAAAAGCAACGACAAAAAGTCGACTCTCAGTATTTTATCACAAAATATAATGAAACTATAATGCTATGCATGAAGCTTGGGTATTTTTAGTTCAGAAGCCAAGCTGAAGTAGGGAAATCTAGCTGTTTCTCTGTAGCGATATATGTGTCACACAATTTCATCTGAAAAGCAGTGTGTGATGCTTGATAATGGAGTAGGAAACCAAGCAGAGAAGAGCAGTGCTGCTGCAGGGGATCTGCAGATAGTTACTATGTTTTGACATCTAAATAATGGATCTACCAAATGATGGTAAATGCTCTCCCACTCGGATCACTGTGAGACTTGAGCTGCTGCCTACCCTTCAATAGCTTTTTGAAAGGTTTTTTAGTAATACTTATAAGTTCTACCTAATACATAAATTACATCAAAAGGGGCTGAGGGTATCGTAGAATGGCAGAGGCCTTGCCTGGCATACATGAGCTAATGTGTTCAATTCCCAGCAACATACAAATGAAAATAACATAGTTACTAACAAGCCACAAAAACATATCTAGACTCCAGAATTAAGTGTCTTGTAGTAGGACGTTTTGGATGTATTCTCCCAGTATTTTAAGATTAATGGAAGCAGGAATAATTCAGGCCAGGTAAAATACAATGAAAACCATACATTCTGGGCATTCTATATAAGGGGAAAATGTCAGATGAAGAGGAATAGGATGTTGTATAACGGATGTATTCAGGGAAAGTAGAGAAATAGAACTACAAGTTTACAGTAATCCTACCATGATTTGAAATGGGGTAATGTATAAGTGAAAGAATTAGTCCAGTAAAGTGACTGTACAGTAACAGAACAATATGTAGTAATGGATCTTGAGAAAGGAATTAAATGTTGAACCAAAGGGAAATCTTACTGTCAGTATAAAAGAAAGAATATGTTGTGATTTTAGTTGGCACTGTACTAAAATGTCAGTAACATAAGTACACATAAACTTCAGCGATAGCAAACCTTGTGTCTGCTTCAAATGCAGAGAGCGGTGGATTAACATATCTTATTTCCTCCAGTCTTCCTCCTCGAAAGATAAAAATCTCCTGAGAAAATGACATTATTTTTTGCAATTGCCTGGGGCCGTAAAATACACAGAAGCACTGAGTTGATTCTGTAAATCAGAGGATGAGTTATACACACATTTTGGGAATATTTTTAATTGTGCAAACTTTAGATTTCCAAACAGTAGCCTGTTGGAGGAAAGTTTAGGAGCATTTTGATGGATATAGCATTCTTCAGAGCAAATATAGTTGCTGCCCGTGTGCTCTCCCCACCTGTCCTCCCCTCTGTCATCCCACTTAGCCCCTTACAGGAATTTCCCCAAAATGTTGAAATCCCAAGGAGCCAGTGTCTTTGTATTCCCAGAGCCTACTCTTGTGCATGTACCTGTTAGTGACCCCTCAAAAAGTGATGAAAAGCTGAGGATACTACTGTTAGAACTGTGATGTAAACATACTAGGTTAGGTCAGAGCTAAGTTTTATACATACTGATTAGCACAGAGAACAACTATGGCATAAAAATGTTTTAGAAATATTTGAAATTTAAAAATTTAAAAACATAGAGCTTGAAGGAATATCAGAAGTCATCTATTAAACCTATTTTACAATGGGAAAGTGTGTGCCTTATACAGATGGATCAATGTATAAATTTGTGGAGGGTGAGGGAAGAAAAGCACCTTCTGTTACGAAAGTAGGTTTTTGTGAACTTTTCTGCAGGATTTTTTTATGTCTGTCTGCACAGAACTAAAGGTTCTAAAGATCTATTAGGGTATTGATTTGGGCCTTTGAAACACAATCGGATGGTTTTCTATCAAAAATTTCCCTTCAGACAATAGAAATAAATATCTATGATTGTTTTCATTTAATTTTTGTTATCTGCATTCATCTAAGCTATGTTAATCCTTTATGATAGACATCTTAATATTTACCTGGGAAAATTGTAAAATCATAATATGTAGGCAGTGCCTTTCCTTATTTCTTACCAGTTTAAAAAAATAAAGAGGGCTGTGGATATAGCTCAGTAGCACAAGCACCTGCCTTGCAAGTACAAGGTCCTGAGTTCTATCCCCAGTACTGCAGGAAAAAAAAAAAAAAATTGAGAAAAAAATGCATATTTAGCATAGTGTAATACTTAGGAAATACAGTTTAACAAAAAGAATAAGCTGAAAAATATTAAACTTGTACAAACCTTTTATTTGTAGCTGTGTGTATGCTTGTAGCCCATTTTTCTGCATGCTCACTAGCTTAGAGGTTAAAGTGAAATCATGATTGTTAAGTTCTTCTTTAGGTATGCTGAGCAGTTCCTTCATTATGGTTGTCATTTCTTTTACCTGAGAGATTATTTCTGATCTGATTCTTCTATAACTTCCTGGAGTTGTTTCTTCCTTCAGTTGCTATCATTTCAGAAATTTCAGGTGTGTGACTGGGCTGGAGGTCTGAGACTACATTTTGCTACTTCATCTTGACATTTTCTATTTCAAAAAATTCTTGTTCTCTCTGATGATCCTTGTGAGTTTTGGTAGTAGGTAGCTGTATCACTGATCAAGGCTTCTTTAGGAAAAATCTGTTCTTCAGAGATGCCTTCTGTGTGTAGTAGATTCTTGGTTTATGTCTGTCTCAAGATCCTACTTTCCCAGTTAAATGAGAGTGGAATGTTGGTTTCTGTTTGACTCTTTCCCCAGTCTTTTGGATGTAGGGTCTGGTGAGGTTATTACCCCAGAGCTTCCCGATACTGTTGCACAAGGAAGAACAACTGATTACAACAGATGTGACATCCTAGCTATGGTAGTACAATTAGCAATAATGATAGCATCAAGCACAATTTAGAAATTAACAAACTGTGGTAACTATTGATTTTGTACTTTAGACCATAGGAGCAAGTTCATTGAAAGGAACAGTTAGTGCTTATACTCTCTGATCAATTTTACATACCTGTATCTGGTAATCTGAGCAACTACTTCAAAGATAATATGCAATATAATAACCATTGTTAATTTCATGCAACCTTGTTTTGAAACTTTACATTTAGTTTGTATCCAGTTTTAGTTACTGCAAATAAAACTGTTCTAAGAATCCATGTATAAGTCTTTGTTTTGGCAGAAGCTTTCATTTCCTTTAGATAAATTGCTAAGAATAGAAGGGCAAGATCATCCTATTGCAGATGTGTAACTTCTTAAAAAGCTGCAGAAGTGTTCTCTAAAGTAGTCGTGTTATTACCTTCCCACCAGTAATGTAGGAATTTGTCAATATCTCCATATTCTAGCCAATTTGAAATGGCCACTCTTTAATTTTAGCCATTCTAGTGGATATACAGTGCTACTTCAATGTGGTTTTAATTTACTTGTCCCTAGTGACTAATGATGTTGCTTACCTTTTTTGCATGCTTGTTTATCACCCTGATAGCATATTCAGGGTAGTGTCTGTCCAGATCTTTTGCCCAATTTTAAGTTGGCTTATTTGTTCTTCTAATTTTTGTTTTGTTTCTTATTATTTTGGTTTTTTGTCTTTTTGAGACAGGGTCTTGCTATGCAGTTCAGGCTGGCCTTGAGTTCACTTTATAGCCCAGGCTGGCCTTGAACTATCAAAGATCCTCCTGTCTCAGGCTCCTGAGTGCTAGGATTACAGGTGTGCACTAACACACCCAGCAAATTTTTTACTTAAAATGTGAGCGTTCTATATACTAGTTTTGTCTCTGATGTATGGTTTATTAGATATTTACCCCAATCTTTGGCCTGTTTTCTAATTGTCTTGACGGTTTAAAAAACAAACATTTAGAATTTTGAAGTCTATTATCAGTTTGTTCTTCCATGGATTTTAGTGGTTAGTATAAAAAAATCCTTGCTTAATTCAGGCTCGTAAAATGTTTTTGTGCATTTAGTTCTAGGTGTTTTATAGTTTTAGGTTTTACATTTAGATCTATGCTTCATTTTGAGTTATTTTTTGTACATGGTATAAAGTTAGGTCAAAATTAACTTTTTTACATATGAAAATCCAGCTCCTCCCATATAATTTATTGAAAAGACTGACCTTTCCTCACTGAGTTGCCTTTACACCTTGGGTATACATGCTGTGTTCTCTATTCTGTTATACAGATCTATTTGTTTACTTTTATGCCAATAGCATTGCTTAATTTTTGTATATTGACCTCATATCCTTCCACTTAGCTAAAGTCAGTTTTTAATTCTAGGGGCTTGTATTTTAAATTCCATTCACAGTTTTTACCCAGATGTGAGCCCAGGACCTGGGAGTGAGTACCTCCTTAGATTGTGTCCCCTATGTGCCTCTCTTTTCTCGACCCAGGCTTAGTGTTACATTGACATTACCATTTCTTGCAAAGAAAGGGGTTTTTTTGGGGGGCATACCAGGAATCAAACTCAGGACCTCAAGCTTGCCAGGCAGATAGTGTGCCGCTGAGCTATACCCCTAGCTCCGTAGAAATGTTTTTTTTTTTCTTTTATACTTTGTGTGCATTTTTTGGTAGTTACAAGCAGGAGAGAAAGTCTAATTCCTTTCACTTCATGTTGGTCAGAAATAGAATAATTCTATTGCCTGTTATTTGCTTTTTAATCTTATCGTGGTAGTGTTTGTTTATTTTAATGAAGACTCTAAATATTCTTATAGCGAAGTCTGTCCTATTTGTCCAGAGTATTGACAGTTCTTAATCTTTTCTGACTCATGTAACTCTGATGGATAATCTGATCAAAGTAATGCATCGCCTTTTCAGAAACATTTACACACACATACGTTTCTGCCTGTAAGTTCCATAGAATCTCAGAAGGCTCATCATTGATTCAATGTTTTGATTCCATATTTTGAGATTTCTTCCTTTTATTTTGTTTTTAAAAGGCCTGTCGTTTCCAGGTTATATAATTAAAGAATTCCTCCCTCCCTCCCTTTCTCCCTTCCCCCTTCCTTCCTTCTTGTATTTTTTTCTTCCCTGAATACTTCTTCCCTCTCTTTTTCCCTTTTCACAGTATCAAGGATTGCACAGTGTCAAGGGCCTTTGCACTAAGCTACATCCCCAGCATTTTTTTTAAAAGACATGATCCTGCTAAGTGCTAATAGGAAAGTGCATTTTAAGTTATTCTACTTTATTAGATGAGATATTGTAAAGCTTTGTTTTTGTTTTTGTCTTTTTGAGACATGGTCTCACTGTGCAGTTCAGGCTGGCCTTGAGCTCACTTTGTGGTCTAGCTGGCCTCGAACTTGCAATGATTCTCCTGCCTCAGCCTCCTGAGTACTGGGATTACAGGCATGCAATACCATGTCCATTGTAAAGCATTTTAGAATGGTAATTATATCATTGTAGAAATATGCTAAATATATTTAAGTTGGAAAATTTTAAATTATAATTACATTATGATATTTTATGTAAAATATATCTACAAAGAGAAGAGATAGAAATGTAAAAACAGTTTTGGGGAAATGGTTTTGTGAATAATTATTTTCAATGTTTTATCATTTCTCTTAATTCTGTTAGGCCTTGAATTTTTTTATTATGTTTTCTCTATACAGATATGTAAACCTGGACTCCTGTTTAAATCTGTATGACTAAAATATAATACTGCCTGGCGTGAAATTGTGAAATTATTATCTTTCTTTCCTTATGGTTTTACAGAAAAATAGCAGTTTCCCTTTTTGCCAGCATGTTGTCTTCTTCTAACCCAATATTTAATTTATGCATTTTCTGATCATTGGTTGAATGCTGCAGTTTCAAGGATTAATTATTTTATTACACTTTTGCTATGATAATTTAACTAATTTGGGATTTATTTTTTCAGTAGCCAAGCAGGAGGCTGAGATGTTCCGATGCTACACTGCAACGTTGCCATTACCTGGAAAATGCCCAAGTCAAGATGCTCTACATTGCTGTCCTAAACTGCCTCATCAAGGTTCTTTCCAGACTGGTGAATTTGTGCACCCTGAAAGCTCTTCAGCAAAGATGCAGATAGTGAAACAGAGACTTGAAACTGTCACAGTATGTTGAAGTATTTCATGCAGTTGGCATTTTAAAATCATTTCTCTCATGTTTTATAGTGCCTTGCCAGTAAATTTTAATTTAATGAAGTAAGTTAATTTCTCAAAACTAGGTTTTCTTATACTTGCATAGTTTCTTTCAGGTACTTGTTCTGCAATCATTAATTGCTGCAGGCAGACTAAGTCTAGGATGACCCATCATGCTGTCCTGGTATGACATCTCTGTAAAGTACCATAGAGGGCTCTGGATCAGAATACCACACCTAAGACCTGATGCATAAGTATGATTCCATCTTTGAGGAAAGGAAGAAAACTGACCATCTCAGCCCTGCTTTGTAGGGCTGGTACTTTATAAGTTCAGGGTTACACCACAGGACCAAGTTGGGAAAGATGGATGATATGCAAACAAATAGTTTCTTCCCACATGTGGTCAGTGTCCCATAAAATCTCACCTAAAGCTTCACATTTCTTCAGTGGTCCTCACACTTCATTGTGCATCAGAATTACCAGGCAGGCTTGTTCATGCTCAGGTTGCCAGGCTCCATCCTTAAGGTTTGTGTCTCAGTAGGCCTGGGTGGCCTAGGCCCTACCTAGTGCTTAGAACTTAATAAATAGGTGTTTCAGGGACTTACCTAAATTGCAAGCTCTTTGAAGGCGATTTTGATATTCTTTGTATCTGGTCTGTATAACTGATTTTCATTAACTAACAATTAGATGTATATGATGACTCAGGAAAAACTAAATTCCTAAACTTCCCTTCACACAGTGTTCCTTATTTTGACCATTCATTTCTGGGTCTTCATTTCGGGGAGCTCAGTCTGCCTCTTCAGTTTTCTTTTCCCAAAGCCTTCGTGTTGTTGACATTTTCCTAACTCACGTTCTTCCTACTTAATTTTCTATTGCCTGATTTACACTGTCTTATGTGCCACCGTACAGCCATGCATCTCGCTACCTATTTTCAGTCTCTGCTTATGGTGAAGACCACCCTGACTCCCTACACCTATGCACAACTATCATAGAATGTGCTGATCGTGGATAACTTGGCTTTGCAGTTTGGAATTTACCAGTTAGAATAAAGAAAAGTTAGTTATCTCAAATATTTATTAATTACCTGCTACATTTAAGACACTCCAGGAAACACTGAAATGTTAAACACTTGGCCTATATTTGCATCACCTTCTCACTGGTAACAAATACTCAACTATAATGTAAGGCAGGGTCTTCAGATAAACCACTTATATAATGCTCACATGGCCTTCTTTAATGTAGCAGCCTTATAAGTAGGCATGGCTGAGTATTACCCTTGTGTTGTAGACAAAGAAACTATATCCGTTCTAAGTTCAAAAAACAGATGAAAGTTTTATGGGTTTTATAAAGAAATGCTATGTGTATAATTGTCCGTGCTATTTTTGAAACATTTCTAAGTTTACAAAAAAGCAGTAACTAATTTTTCCATTGTATAATTGTTGAGCCTTTACTACTGCTAAATGTGGTGTGAAATTTCATATATAAGCTAGTGAAAGAGACCAAGAAATCAGTAGCATAAAAGCAAGATAAAGTATTACCCAAATTAACATCATTTGATGAAAAAGAATAGTCAGCAATGTTGAGTATCTCAGGGGTAAATTACACTGATAGCCCCAAAATGTAAACAGAGAAGACTCTGCCTCAGTTCAACAGACTACACAACAGGAATGCGTAAGTCTACCGGAAATAAGCTTAAGCACTGCACACAAACCACTGGACAGTCGAAGGCTGAAAAAATAAACCTCACTTAAGTCAAGAATGCTATTAAAAAGATTGGCATTAAAAAGCATTTTAAATGATTTATGGTAATAATATTTTAGATTGTGTCTTCAATAAAATACAATAAATCATAGTTTTACTAATTAAAGACAGTCTGAGATTTTGATTTTAAAAGATACCTGGCTAAGGTAAGAAATTTAAACACAAAGTTCAGTTAATTGCACATTGGAGATTGTGAAGGGAAAAGTTCATACTTAAAAATATCAGATCAATCGCCTGGAGAACTAATTTCAAAAGCATGCCTGTGTATGTAGTAGAAAAGAGATAGGTAAAACTATAATTAAGAAAATAGCTCTAGGGGCCAACTGCTTAAGTATATACATACCATATACATACAGGCTCCAAACTATGCCTGCCTTGTGACTCTGGATAAATTAAGCCCAATTTTTCTCATTTGTAAAATGGTGATTCTATTGAGATTCAGCAAGATCCTATATATAAATATCTTTACAGGTACCTGATACACATTACCACTGATAAAGGACAGTTGTTATTGTTGATGATAAAAGAAGAGATGAATATGAGATAGATTGTGCATGTGGTTGGTTGGTGTTATTAAAGAAGAGACCAGAAGGCACGAAAAAAAATAACTACTTTTCATATCTTTAGAAGGGTATCATCTTTCAGGTGTACCAGGTTGCACATAACACTCATTCCTGGGTTTAGATTAAAATTGTTATTTAGCTCTTACCACATATTTCCCTTTTAAAATTGTTGAAAGGTTATGTTGACTTGGGACTGAAGTAGAAGCTGCTTTTGGAAAGAAAATCTTTATCCGTTTGCTGGGTTTTAAAAAGTATTTTTCCTTGCTGAAATTTTTTTCAGATGTGACCTATCATGGATTTTCTTGCAGACAAGTATGTGCAGGAGGATGTATAGGAAATAAAGCAAAGCATATCCTTACTCCCAGGGCAGCTACGTTGTATTTATGTTTTGCAAGCATTTGGGTTCACAGGGTTCCCGCCTTTGGTCATAATAGCTTGTTTCTTGTTTCTTACATTTCAGTAGGCTCCAAATACCCTTTTTTTATGTAGATTGTTCCTCACTTCATTGAATAATACATTGCTAAAGATAAATATTTCTTATGAACAGGAATGCTTTCTAATAAATTATAGTTCAGTTTTAGGATGTGATTATGTGTGTGTGAGTTGCAGAATAAATTCATCTCAGCAGATATTCTTTTTTTTTTTTTTTGTCATTTTTGAGACAGAGTCTCATATGCAGTTCAGGCTGGCCTTCAGCTCTTTGTAGCCCAGAATGGTCTCAAACTTGCAGCAGACCTCCTGCCTCACCCTCCCATATGCTGGGATTGCAGGCATGCACCACCATGCCCAGCTTCTGCAGATATTCAATAGATGTTTACTCGTAAACTATATAAAAATGATATAAAAATAGACAAATCTCTGTTTTAGGAAGAATTACCATTTAGTTATTATATAAATCATGTAAAGCTTTCATAGCAGATTTAACCGTATGGTGCTGCCATGACAATACTTGAAAGTATTCTGCAACCCAAGTAAGTATGCAGGCGGATACAGTTCATTCTGGGCTTTCAGATCCAGAAATTTGCTCTTATTAATGCATCCACAATTGCTCTTAATCTATCACAATCACTTAGAATGATCTGTAAAGAGTAATCATTCCTACAGAAAGCCGATTTATGTAAACAAGGATCCATGAAAAAATCTTAGAAAATCTTCTTTTGTGTATGTTTCATTTTTTTATTTTATTTAAGATTATTGGTACAGTTTAGGTATACATAATGATCACATTCATTATGCACAATTTGTTTGTACATATGTCTTGATTCCTCTTTTTTTTCCCATTCCAGTCCTACCCTTTCAAACCCCCTTCCCTTCCATGTTCACAGTGCTGTTTTCATTTTGTCCTCCTTTTCTCATGTTTTCTTTCCCTTGTTTCCTTTGCCTCTCCCCCCTTCCTAGTTCCCTCTTCCTTTTGTACAGTTTCTTCCTATTTTACAATGTCTATCGTACATTTTGTTTTTTATTTCTAATTTCAGTTTCTCACACCAGAGAGATAATGTGATATTTACATATGTGTGTCTTATTTAACTTATGATTATGGTCTCAAGGTCCATCCATTTAGTTATAAATGTCTCAGTTTTGTTCTTCTTTATAGCTGAGTAAAATTGTGTGTGTGTGTGTGTGTGTGTGTGTGTGTGTGTGTTTAATCCATTCATCAGTCGATGGGCATTTGGATTGCTTCCAAGATTTGGCTATTACAAACTGCTGCTATAAATGTGGGTGCGCATATACCTCTGTGGTGTGATGCTTTAATTCTTCTGGACTATCCAGGAGGAGACTAGCTGGATCAAATGGGATCTCTATTCCTGGTTTTTTGAGCAATCTCCACACTGATTTCCACAGTGGTTACACCGGCCTACCCTCCCCAACGATGGAGAAGAGTTCCTTTTCCTCACAGCCCCACCAGCCTTTGTTATTAGCTGTTTTCTTGATAACAGGTATTCTTTGTGGTGTGAGGTGGAATCTCAGTGTTGTTTGAATTTGCATTTCTTGAATCACTAATGATGTTGAGCTTTTTTTCATATATTTATTTGCTGTTTGTACTTCTGAGAAGTGTGTATTTATCTCAAGTGCCCACTTTTGTATTGAGTCTTTGAATTTGGAGGGCTTGGTTTTTTTCAGTTCTTTATATGTTCTGGATATTAGTCCTTTGTCTGAAGAACAATTGACAGAAAACTTTTCTCTGTTTTTTCACTTTGTTGGTGATTCCTTTTGCTGTGCAAAAGCTTTTTAATAAGATAGAATCTCAGGCCAGGGATGTAGCTCAGCAGCATAGCTCCTAACTGGCAAGTGTGAGGCCCTACGTTCAATTCCCAATACAAAAAAGAAAAAGATGAAATCCCAATTGTTGATTCTGTTTTGTTCATAAAGTGTTTGCCTCCTCATATGTCATCCGGAGTCCTACCTGTTCTATCTTCTAGCAGATTTAGTATTTCTATTTTAATATTGCCCATCACTTGAAATTATATACAGTGCTACTGTGATTAAAACAGCACGGTACTGGCAAAAAAAAACCAGACCTGAGGATCAGTAGAACAAATTAGAAGATGTAAAAACAGCTCCAATAACACTCAGCTGCCTGATTTTTGGCAGGGGCCAAACAAGTTCACTGGAAGAAAGACAGCCTCTTTAATAAATGGTTCTGGGAAAACTGGCTTTCCACATGCCGAAGACTAAAACTAGACCCATGTCCATCACCATGCACTAAACTAAAATCAAAATGGATCAGAGATCTAAATGTTAAAATAAAAAAACTTGAGTGTTTCCAGCTGCTGAGATACTCGACTCCTTTTCTATTTTAAAGTCAATTTGAGGCCAGGTTCGTGACCACTGAGGGGCTTGTTAAGTAGTCAAAGCTATGAGGATTGAATGAGTTTTTAAAATGTTTTATGCCAGTTTTGAGGAAGGTTAAATCTTCTCTACTGCATAGGCAGTTTTCCCTTATACTAATTAAAGGTAACATCTGTTTCATTATTAGTGATAGTTGACATGTATTTCTGGCACTGTTCTGGGTGCTTTACATTTTTCTTATATCTACAGAACAGTAGAAGGACTAGTATTGTCCCTTCTTTCCAGAAGAGCAATCCGTGGGCTGCAGAGATGAAGCAGCATTGCCAGGGTCACACAGGTAGGGACTGGTCCCTGGTGGGACTCAGGCCAGGTGTTTGGGTTCCCTGGCCCACAGTGTTTTATTACTGTTTCCTGTTAGTAATTATATTCCAGTGTCCTTTAGATTTGTCAGAGGAGTATCTATCCCTTAGATGTTTCTGGATTTTAAAAATTGATGCGCTTTTTCAATTGTCTTCTTCGCTAAACTGCATGTTATTTACTGCCCAGTTTCCCTAGTTCTGTGCTATGCTTGTACTGTATGCTGGTTAGCCCTAACTGGACTTGAATGTTTTGGTGTCTCATTAGCCCATTTTAAGTTGTCCATTACACATTGGCTTATAATGGTTTATCTTTCAAAATGATCTTTTCTTGGCCTTATCTTACGAAGTATAGACATTCCTTTCTCAGCTTTCAAAAATACTAGTCACATCCTTTACCATTGTGTGGTGTTCGTGATATTTCATCTGATAAAAATGATTAATATGGAATTTGAATGGTGTTGTAAAAATGGTGTTGTTTATAGAGATAATTATATAATACATGTAATTTAGAGTGTACCTTTGAGACTTGTTAGTGTTCTGGTGCAGAATGTTGGTGTTTATGCCAGTTTACTGAGGAGACAAACTTTTCTTGAAAGAAATACATGGACTCTCAGGAGTCTATTGATCAGTGCATTTGGCAAATCAGATTTGCTTGGACATGTCATTAAGTCTCTTAAAAATAATCTATTCTTTTCTCCCTACTGGAAATAATGCAGAGTAGCAACTGTAGGCTGATTTAAAAAAAAGAAAAAAAAACTTCCAGGTGCTAATTTTGGTTATTAGAAGAGTAATGTCTGAATTCGTCAGTGTGTTATTTGAATGAAATTATGAATACTTCTTTATTATACTGTGTTTCTTTTAGGAGGTGATACAATCCTGTGCTGCAAAAGTGACTAGTTTCTATTACCAGGAAGATAACTCTCTCTTTCGCTGTACTGCATCAAAGAATTGAAATGCACCATTATAGAATTTATAACTTTGCAAATTTTTACAAAAGCTAATCTGATACATACTTTCCTTACTGGAGTTCTAATTTACCAAGGAATTACATAATCCTGCAATCTGAGAATTCAGTGCAGGTGAATATTTAGTATGCAGCTTCACAGTTTTTAAGTACACAATTTTTAAGAATAACAAGGGATTCAGATATACTGTATATACTTTCAGTAAAAGACTAGCAAGGTCATTTCATTCACTGAGATAAATATTTAATATCTAAGGAACCCCAGCCAGTGCTGTTGCAGGTGTATCCTGAGTAAATAGCATCGAAATGCACATCAGCAGCACATTAAGGACTTGTTATAACACTCTCAGTATTCGCTATTCTTTCATGCTTCTTTTCGCACTCAACTATATAACAATCCTGAGGGGAAGATTAGTTCTTGAAATGAGGAAACTGAGTCTTACTGAGGTTAAGTGATTTTCCCTGAGTCCTACATTTAATCTAAAAAATTTTGCATACAAAAAGGCTCTCATTTAATAAATAGTTTCAACTAAAATGTGTTTGAAAAACACAAAGCAGCTATCCTCCTTTTACAGATAAAGCTATTTTATGTGCAACTTTTGACTTAGTTGTTGAGAAAATTAAAGAGTTAGAATGGCATTGTGTTTGCATCCTTACCTCTTCTGTCCACTTTCAAACTTCAGTTGAATACAGACTCATAATTTGTAAGTATAAGTACAGTAAGTGTAGCAAAGTGAAGGGAAGATATGTATAAAGGAAAATACTAGAACGGTGTTAGTGTGTTCAGGGACTGCTTCGTGCAGCGTGCTTACGGAGGAAAAAGTTTTAATCAGTAGAGCTACTGAAATGTGTCAGACACAGGGAGACAGTGGGCTATTACTTTTTTCCTCATGGAACATTTTATAGAAGAAACATATCAGCAAGTACTGGACCTCCCCGTCACTGAGCTTCCAGTATCAGTCAGGAGCCATCACTTTTTACCTAATTATCACAAATCAACAGGATATTGAATATAGACAAGGGGAAGGAAGACGGGGAGAAAATAAGAGAACAAGCTACATTCTGACTTAAGCTGCAGATGTTCAGGAAACTTGTTCCTGATAGCAGTGATGGGTGTAATGATTGTAGCTCCAAGATTACTAAATCTTCTGAAGTGTGCATACTCTATGAAACTGTAACAAGAAATAAATTCTTCTCCGACTAGCATTTCAGAAACATTTTTAGCAAATATATTGCATACCCTCCTTTTAGAATGCTGCCTGAATGTCCAGTGAGTAAAGTGTCCTGCACACAGGTAGCCATCTTGAGCAGAGAGTCCTTTACCAAGCTAGAAACTCTCTGAAGGTGATAGATCACGTCATTCATCTTTGTACCCCTAGTGTTTAGCAAAGTTAGAGAGAATGCTCTTGAAAAAAGTATTACATATTTGGAAATTATTTAAGATAGGGGAAGATTAATCATATTAATGTCTTCCATTACTTAATAACAGCTTCACTGAGATACAATTTATATACCATAGTATTTACCCTTTGAAAGTGCACAGTTCACTCCCCCTTACTATGCTCTCCCAACTTTGTAGTTAGAGCTTTTTTATCACTCTAGAGTGACACTCTTGTTTCTTAGTAGTCACCCCAGGTCTTCACATACACATAGGCACATCACAGACTGCTGACAGCCACCGATACGTTTTGCATGTATTTACCCATTCTGAACATCGCACATAATCTAGTGGTTTGGTTTTGTTTAGTTTTCGAGACAGGGTCTCACTTCGTAATTTCAGGCCAGCCTAGAACCCTTGGCAGTCCTCCTGTCTCAGCTTTTGGAGAAGTACTTTCTTTAAGTCTTTTGCTTAATTTTTAATTGGGTTTTTATCTTTTTATTACTCACTTTTAGTAGTTCTTTAAATATACTACGTGTCTTATGATATGCGTGATAGCCACGTTTTATCCCTTACGTTGAACTTTTTCTCTTTTCTTTGCAATGAAGAAGTTTAATTTTTATGAAATTTAGGTATATATTTAGGTATATTTTGCTTGTCCCTTTTGTAGCATAAGTAAGAAAATATAACTGTGTATCTTATTTTGGTCTTTGGTTAGTTTGACTTAATTTTTTTAGGTTTTTTGAAATAGGGTTTCTCTATGTAGTTCTTGCAGGCCTTGAACTTACTATGTAACCCAAGCCTGGCCTCAAACTCGCAACAATCCTCCTGCCTCAGTCTCCCAAGCCCTGGGATTATAGGCGTGCACCACCGCGCCTGACCCTGTGACTTGACTTTTATATGTGATGTGATATGCCAGCCCGGTTTCATTCTGTTGCGTGTGGCTCTCCAGTTGTCCCAGCGCCTCTTCTATAAAAGACTCTTCTTTCTCTGTGAATTCTCTTGTCACTCTTGTCGCTACCCTTTAATTGTAACAGCCAAATATATTTATACATTTTTGCATTTATTAGATCCCAGATAATAAATTTTCAGCAGGTGCCAGATAAATAAGTTTGTTTTTTCTTAATTCCTAGCCATATTTTTACATTGTTCAAAGTTCATTTATTTTTTGTAAGATTCTTTAAGCAAATATTTACTGAGTGCTTACCAAGTAATTCTCTAGGTGTTTGTGATAGAACTGTGAACAAGAACGTGTTACTGTAGGAAATAAAGGGACTAAATGAGGCAATAATAAGAGACATGGAGAAAATAAAATAGGCCCACAGCACAAAGAGTAACTGGACGTACGGGCTGCTTCTGGGAGGACGGTCGCAGAAGGCCTCTCGGAAAGAAACAGTCAGCAAGAAGTTAGTCCTTTCCTCCAGCAGTCCTGATCTAGGAATGAGACTGCCACGTTCAAGGAGCAGCGCACGGATCGGATCGGGCAAGAGAGGCCAGCATTCCTGACAGGGCTGGAGAAGTGATCTGCAGTAAACCAGCAGGGCCTTTTAAAGTTTGAAAGGTCCTTGTTAGCATAATAAGGAGTTAGAATATGATTTTAATTAGAAAAACAAACTGAGAAGAATAGGAAAAAGATAGGAGAATAAGAATCATTTTAAGCAGAGAGACCAGCAGTCTATTATAGTAGTTCAAGAAAGAAGAGATGGTAAGCCTGAACTGAATGGTAATGGTGAAGGTGCAGGCAGTGGCTCGGTTTGGGGTATATTTTAGAAAGATTCCTCAGGGCTTGGTGATATATTTATTCATTGTGGTGGAAGGAAAGAAAGGAGGACTGACTTCTGTGTTTTTGGTCCCACCAATGGTGAGGATGGTAGTGGTGCTATTTAACTAAGCTAGTCATGCTGCGGGAAAGAGAACGAGTTTTGGAAGTGAAGTTTTGGATTTGAGCATAGCTGTGAAGTAGACAATTGGATATAAGTCTTCTGCTCAGTAGAGAAGTCAAACTGTAAAGTGCTGTATCAAAAGTGTCCATTTGGGAAGAGAGTATAGCTAACCAATCACCAGGGCCACTGGCCCAGGGAAGCCTAGAGAAGAGTATCTCAGCAAGAGGGAATGACAAACTGTCACATATTCCTGAGAGAAGAATTAAGATGAGGACAGAATTGACCACTGTATTTGGCAAGATGGCGGCCTTTAGTTACTTTGATGAAGCTGTTTTGTTAAATGGTCAAGACACAATCATAGGAGAAAGGGGTTGAAGGTGGAACAGAAGCAAATCAAGCCAAGATTGCAGATACATGCCATTCCTCTAAGATAGTATGCTGTGACTGAAGAGCAGAGAAACAGGGCAGCAGCTGGAGGGGAACTTTAAATGGACATTAAAATAGTATACGTATTTGCTGCCCCAGATTCAGTAATTACCTAAGTCCTTCAAAAAGTAAGAGGAGCCATAATCCTGAGTTCTCGTGGAGGGACTGGCCTTAAGAGAAGGGATTTCTCATCCTTCCTTAATAGGCAGTTGGAAATTATGGGTAGGTGCACAGATTCAGATTTGCTAATGGGAAGATGAAAGAGTTCTTATCGGATTGTTCTCATGAGGTTAGTGATTGACATCAGGCTCTTGACCTACAGTGACCTCAGAAGGGCTGCATACAAACTTAAAATTTAAAGTTTCTTTGCTTTTAGTGGAAGCATATTAGAAATGGTATTGCTTACAGTCTGTGTGCATTAGGCTTTGTGCGCTTTCTCACAACATAATTAATCTGTTTTTCCACATTCACAGACAGATTGATTCAGGCCTGGTATACTTTATAAATGAGTTCATTCTGCTTTAAATTAATTAATTTTGCTTGTCTTTGTCTAGCATTCGATTATCAATCACTTCAAAGGAATGTATCTCCCTTTAAATTTTATGTTGTGTTGTTTCTGCTCCTAACCCTTGTGTAGCTGGCTTTCCACCCACCATCTCTCTGAGCTTCTTGATGTGAGAGAATTTCCTTTTTTTTAAATTATCACTTACCCTAGGTGATTGTAAACACAGCCAAGTTACAGCGTGGGGAATTTTAATTAGTATAAGAATTCTATAAAATGTAATGTCTAATCTATCTTGGAACACATTATTTAATTGGTGAAAAAAGAATTCACAAAAAGTAACTTTTAATCTCTTATTTAGATAATTTTTGTCATGAAAAGAACAAAATTGAGTTGAAACTTGAGTATAATAGTAGTTTTCATTTCTTTTTAAAGGTTTTTTAAAAAATATTTTTAAATACGATTATTTCTTACCAGCATCCCAAAGCACTGGATAAGAGAAAGTTAAGTTTTATTTTCCTAAAAGCATGTGGAAGGTTGGCTTAACTGTACTTGTAGTCCATGGTAGTAGTCTGTGGGAAGCATGGGGGGCAGTCTAAGATGAGCCCAGCTTTTGGGCCTGGGCAACTAGGTAGAAAGTTGTAATTTTTTATGCTAAATAATGGAGAGAGGTTGGGTTAGCTCTGAACTTCAGTGATCAGGAGACTAGGTTTAGACTTAAGAAACAGCACTAGTGGCAGAAAGTGGTGGAAACAAATGTCCCTGCCCAGGGACCATCTGATGTGGTGTGGGTGAAGAGGGGCGTGCTGGGTTCAGCAGATGACACTTCCTGAGAACTGACTCCATTGACAGGATAACCAGAGAAATAACCGAAAAAGAGAGGTGGACAGTCTCAGAGGCCTAAATCAGTGTGCTGAACTAGATCATGCAGTCCAGGATGACATTCACTTCAGATTTAGCGTTACATCAAGAGGTTTCATTGTATCTGGTTGAAGGATAAAAGGTGGGGGTATACGGATAGCAGTTGTGTGCTATTCAAGGAATTTACTATTTTTTTGGAACTTTTTAATAATAATGGAGACATAGGGAGAATTTTTATTTGTTTGCTGTTTATTTTTGTACTAAAGTGCAAGAGCCTTTCCCACTATCCTGTAGCAAAACAGCCAGTAGAGAATTTGAAAGAGCTTTCAGAACATCCTTCCAGTGTTAATTCCCTACTATCTTCTCTATAATTTGGTATTTCTTTTATTTTTGTGTTAACTAATGCGAAGATAACCTTATGTAATACAGCATCCAGTGCTAATTGCCTACTATCTTTTCTATAATTTTGTATTTCCTGTATTTTTGTGTTATTCTGGTTTATATGTCTCCATTCTTTTGTCTTTAAAATTTAAAAAAAAATCCTTCCAGGAACGAGTGGAGGTATTAATCTTGAACAGAAGCACTTCTTCCTCTAACAAAAAAAAGAAAGAGAAAGAGAGAGAGAGAAAGGAAGGAAGGAAGGAAAGAGAGAGAGAGAGATGAGGGTAGTTTTAAGAGGTATATTTTTTCATAGGTTTGGAAAAGAGGAATTTAGGAAATTCAAAGGCAAATTTCCCTGTGCGGTAGGGCAGTATGTATAGAGAGAAGGGAGACGAAGTGTTGGAAAAAATTAAGATGCCTTCATATTGGTGAGAAATTGGTTTGAACTTGACTAGATCTTAATTTTAAACTTCACACGGAGGAATCATATCAGTACTCTTGGAACTACTGCATGTTGATAGCTAATAGGGGCTCAGAAAATCTTGATTCAATATTACAGAATAAAACTTTATAGTGACTGCTCTAAGTTTGAATTGTGGTTTTAGTTAATGTAGTAGAAGTGAAGTGAAGCCGGGGTGAGATTTCCTGGCACTTTACCACTCACTCTTCAGCAGTTCCTTCCTAATCCCACCCTTTTCTTGGCTTTAAAAGAAAACCTCTTAGTGCCTACAGATCATGTTTAAATTTCTCCTTAGGATACCATCACCTGTTCACGTTTTAGATTTTACTAACCTAAAAATTAGGGCAATGTAAGCTATCCTCAGAATTTATATAATGAGAATGTAAAAGATACTTGACTTAGATAATGTTGATTGTACTTTAGCTCAAACTTTCTGTTTTAAAAAGAACAAAAACTTTCTGTTTGTTGTTTAATCCTGGGATTTTTATAATAGATATATGATTTGTGAAAAAACATTGCTTGAGTATTTTTAGGTTATTTTTGCCACCAAAACTGTCTTCAAATTAAAATATTATCTGCATTATTGTTTAAATTTGGTAGAAATAGTTGTCAGCATCTGGAGAAAGACACAGATTTGTGAACTTTTAGGAATAGTAACAGCGTGAACATCTTTGTGGTTACAATTGAAAATCAAAAGTCACCTGACATAAATAGACTTTTAAATATCTGTAGATGGAGATGAATATTTTATCTCTCCCAAAGCTTTTAAATTTTAACTAATTACTAAAAGAGAAACTAATTGTTAGCAGGTTTAGTTTTTGCATTCAATTTTGTGTTTGGGGCAGTGAGGTTTCTAACATGAAAATTAAATCACTCCTGGAGAATTAATGTTTGCATATTTTGCATAAAGCTGCTTATACCCTAAAAGAGTAGGCAAAACAGTTTTGTGATTAACTTGGCAGAAGTTCTGGGTAATTTTCTTCCCTGTTAACAGTTTCATTCATTTTATGCTTTTAGATTTCTCCAATATGGAGGTACCAAACTGACTTTGGCAGACTGTGGTTTTTGCATGAAGCAAGCCTAAAAGTGTGTTGTGAAAAAAGGGTAGATTGGTATAGAGTAGACTATATCTTAGCCAACCTTGCTGTTGCTGTAAAATTATTAAGCAATTCTTTTCCACAGCATATATTTCAAAAATAGATATTGCTTCACTCTGTTTAATGGCCATTATTATTTTTATTACTCTAAATGAAGTGATAAACATATGGAAGCTAATTTTGAAAATTACTTAAATTCTAATGTGAAATCAGTACTAATAATGATAATTGACAGTTACCTCAGACCTTAGAAATTGAGTTACCTGCTCTGTTAGGTTCCTACTGATCACTTCATGGACATTTGAACAATCTCCAAAGAGAGTTGTCAAGAAAGCAGAATTATAAAAATGCTTAAGAAGAACATGTAACTAATTCTTTTTCCAAACAAATCCTATTTAATAAGACTGGCAAGTCTTTCTGTTTGAGTAGACATTGAAGTATCCTCTTCTAGCTCTGCTGGTATTTTTGTAAGTCTTAGCACAAGTACATTCCTGAAAAGAAAGACTACAAGAGGCGTAGCATGGGGAGGGCCTGGTCCAGAACCTATATAGATACAGATACAGATTCATATCCCCACTGTATACCCGGGCACTTGCACCACATGTTAAAATGCATTGTCTGACATACAGGAAAAAAATTTTCCAGAACACAGAAGTAAAATTGACAGTTTTTTTAAAAAGTGAATTACTTACATGATAAACGTGTCCTTTTGTATCTAGTACTTCCATTTAAAAGCACAGAAACCTGAAAGATTTACTGTATCCCCATCATACATTGTGCCTAATGACCTTACTTCTGGGTGATGTTAATAATAATAGCTAATACTTATGTAACACCTATTTGTGTGGGACTTGGTTATCTTTGTCTACATAATCTATTTAATAACTGCTCTCTTTCCTTCTCCCTCCCTCTTTCCTGTCCCTCTTTTCTCTCCCCTCCCTCCCTCAACCCTCCCTCCCCCCTCCTTCTCTCTCTTTGTCTCCCTTTCCCTCTCCCTCCGCTCCTCCCAGTGCTGAGACTCAAATCTAGCAGGCGAGGGCACTAACCCTGAACCATACTCATGGCCCTGTTTAATCTGTTTCTTATTTAATGTATTATTTAGTGCTTGAAAGTGAAATTGTAAATAGCACTTGATAATACTAGTTCATCTTTATTTGTACATTCTCTGCGTAGCATAGATATTATTTTTATTATCTGTATTAAGAGTTGGGTATTGAGTCTCAAAGGCACGGATTTTATTGTTATAGAAGTAGTATATTAATACAGTCAACATTAATTTTGTTCAGCATTTAATAATAAATCCTGAGAATTTTTAAAGCTGAATGATACTTTAGCACTAACATAATATATAGCCACTTCTCACTACTTTTAAAATTACTTTTTTTATAAAACAGTTTATGTACTCCAGAATTATATATGCCCTTACTTGGCTTTTCTACTGAATCTGCTAAAAGCACCTTATTCCCAAATAAAAAGGTAGTCTTAAGATGCATTGCTTATTACTACTGTTAAAGAGAAAGGGGCATGTACAAACATGTAAGCAATGAATCATATAAAGGACATGTGACCATAACTGCTCTATACAGAACACGGATAAGGAGTTTTTAAATACTAATGCAATGGAAGTTCTCTATGGAATTTTGATTATCTAAACAGAAGTAAAAAGGAAAAGAGCTATTTCCTTATCTTTTTCTTTTTCCTTTTTTAAAAGACAGGGTCTTGCTGTATAGCTCAGGCTGGCTTTGAACTCACTATGGAGTTCAAGGCTGGCCTTGAACACCCAGAGATCATCCTCTACCTCAGCCTCCTGAGTGCTGGGATTACAGGTGTGTGCCACCACACCTGGCAGGCAAGGAGCCACCTTCATGTACTAAGTTATATGCCATAAATTATCGTGTCATTCTGTTAATTCACAGATTACATATGTACAGTGAATTTCAAAAATTACTGTTTTAAGTTTTCAAAAATAACCACATATTACGATTTTTTAAATTAAAAATGAATGTTTTATTAATAATGAATAGACTAGATTTTTCCTGAAATTAACTCTCAGCTTTCAAGAACTTAGTAAGTATTTCAAGGTCTTTAGTGAAGAGTTCTGTTTTTTGTGGGTTTTTTTGTTTTGTTTTGTTTTTTGCTGTACCTGTATTTAAAATGAACTTGTCATGTGTTACATTTTAGTGAGACCATCACACTTAGGCAATCATAGTGTTGTAAACCACTGTATTGACTTACAGAAAGTCTGCTGTATCATTTTTTTTTACAATTGTGCTGTTTTTAGACAGTCTTAACAATAACGTTTTTACCACAGTGGAAGCTATTTCACATGGCAAGTCAGGTTACAGCTGTGTTATCTATGTCACCATGATTTATATAAACAGAGGTAAAAGTGTTTTCTATGCAATAAAAAGAAAGTACAACTTCTTCACTAAAATGCTAGAGAAAGGTGGATATGGAACATTTTAATTCTTCCTTAATTAAAAGTAGTCAAGGGATCACTCTTATTTTTTGAATTTTTTGCAGTATTTAGCACCGCTCCATTTTAAATTATCACTAATCAATTCCATGATAAACTATAAAAAGGCTAATGTACTGTCACATGCTTTAGCTTTCATTACCCACTGCACTCCTTCTTTAATAAGAAAAAAATTGTGTTTTGTAAACTGTAAAACATAGCTATATAACTCATGACTCCTTTTGACCTATTATAGGCCCTAGTTTAAGTAGTGAGCAAACCGTTTTCATCCAGGTTTTGCATCAGTAGCCCAGGAAATTACACTGCGCTTTCTGATTTGCCTTTTCTATTGCAGGTCAACAGAGACGTCACGTGTACTTCATCAGCCCCACGCCCCTCACTACCCTCTAAGTTGCAGCAGTCAAACGTCCTGGCCGCCCAGGAGCCACGACGTCCGTTTGGCTCCGCTCAGACCGGTGAGCTCCTTTCTTCTTGCGCCTATTCTTGTAGTGTTCAGATGCTTCTTTTTTAAATGAATACAGTTATTTTCTCAGAAGTAAAAATTGAGAGCATTGTAGTAGCCGAGTTTTTACACTCATGGAATGCAGTCATCTCATCTTTTTCCTTAAAATCACAAAAGTTACATGAAATGCAAGCAGTAAACTTAGGTGTGGTCGCTTTAGCAGTAGATACTCTGAATCTGTGCTCTATTAAGCAGATAATTTAAAAGTCAAAAAACATGTGAGTTTTAAACATGAGTAATGTGAAACCTGTTCCCCAGCTGGATAAAGAAATCATAGTTCCTGGGTAATCCTATTTCCATTTTTAAGAATGCCAAGGTTAAATGTGCTCTGGATGCAGCCTGCAGTAATAACTAACACATCTCTTCAGTGTTAGCAAATTAATAAAATGTCTGAAAAAAACTAGTTACAAAACTGTGACTCACTGAGATTCACTATCCAATTGTAAATGTTAGGAGGCTGGTTTTAAATTAATGTGAATAATGTTTTCAATGGCTAGCAAAAAGAAGTGAGAAATGTTTATTTCTGTAGTAAAAGATAATGTTTTTGTAATGGCTATATATTTTGACAAAATTTTTCCTATTGTTGAATCCTTTTAAAAAAGTGACATGGGTGAATATAAACCAATATCTTTGACAAAGAGATTATAATAAGAAATTTGAATTTGAAAATATCAACATAATTTACTTAGAAATTTGGGAACACTGTCACTCTTCCGACTTGTGAAGCATCTGGAATTTACACGTGCTAGTTATTTTAATTGCTATTTAGGTTTCATATTATTATAATGAGAAAGTATTTGCATTCAGAGCTCTTACAATAGTCCTGGCTGTATCATTTATTATGTCTATAAACCTTAGCCTCTTCATTCAAAGACTGGCAGTGATGTTTGTACACATTATACGTTGTGGAAGTTCAAATTACATAGTGTAATTATACAAAAAAAAAATGTAAGTAAGTATGTATGTATATGCAGCATATCTAACGTAGTTGTACTACTGACTTAGGTCACTTTATTGTAAGGAATAGTTGATGATTAATTGTTTGATCAATTTTGCATGTCTATATCTATGTTCCTGAATATACACTTCGAAGTTATCAATATGTAATGCAACAACCATTGTTGATTCCCTGTCACCTTGTCTGTAACTCAGTTTTTTTTTTTGTTTTTTTTTTTTTTTGCGGTACTGGGGATCGGACTCAGGACCCTGCGCTTGCTAGGCATGCGCTTATTCCACTGAGCTATATCCCCAGCCCCTGTAACTCAGTTTTGATTGTACTATTCTTATGCTACTTTGTGTCTGTTTGTTAATATGTTTTTGTTCTTTTACTTTTAAAATAATTTTTAAAAAGTACATACAAATTACATAGTGTATGTAAAACATTAAGCATAGGTATGTGAATATATTTACATGTGTAAGCATGGTGAATATGTTTAAGCAAAGTTTGAAAATACTCTGGGTTATAATTTCAAATCACTATAACAAATAATTCTCTCAAACCTTAGAAACTTCTATTTCTAATGTTCCAGATATCTACTAAAAGTTAAAGCAGTAGTGCTAATCATTTTTATTTACAGTGGAGGGTGTTGGTGTTCTGTGTACCACCCATTTAGACTCGTACTCTTTGCTCCTTAAATAGATATTTGGTTTGCCTGTAGACTTTGCACTTTGAATGACTAGGAGAGAGGGAACTTCTCTCCATCACTCAGTTCTTATCATCTCTCTACTGAGGTCAAAATTTTTCTGGAAACAAGAAGACTAAACAGCCTGACATGATAAGGGCAAGCCTCGCGAACTTCCCAGGCATACAGAGGCACAATTCCATCTGCCTTCGGCTTCCATGGCCACGTGGGTCATGGGTGGGGTACCCATATCATGGATGTCCATCCACATACAGGCTGTCTTAGCCATTGCATACATGCTATAACACAGCTTCAGCTGATTTTGGTTTTGGTTCCCAGTATTCCTGGCCTCATTTTAAGGCACATCCTTCATAGAGAGTTTATTGAAGTACCACTGTATAGAAAATTTTAAAAATTAGACAATATGGTTGATTTATGGCAGATAATCCATTTTATTCATTAAAATGATAGTATTTGTAGAAATCCTATACTAGGAAGCAGATGACTCGTGCCTAGACCTACTCCCATTTCTAAAGGACTGTAGAGTCTTGAACAATTTCTTCAGGCTTCAGTTTTCTCATCCGTAGAGCTACAGGAGGACTCTGGATTGGATTTCTGTCTTTAAAATTGTATGATTTTACTCAGTGTTAAAATCAGCTTTAATAGTGGATAATAAATATTGTTGATCATACTAATCTATTCATCTGAAATGTAAGGCTGCAAAAACAAATAATGTAGATAGAGTGTTCAAATATAAAAATCTTACTGAAAACCTATCTGAAGTACTAAAGTCATACAGCGTTTGTACAGTATAACAAAAAGCTGTTCACACAGATCCAGTAAGAATGTCTCACCAACACTTATACTGGAAGGTGTAAGTCTGGAACAAGGAAAGCCAGACTCTGAATTCAGTTTATATTCTGCTATAAGTTCTACTGACATTATTTAGTCCAGGAAAGCTCTTGGTCAGTGAACCTTCTAGAGGTGAGTGCCCAAACTCAACCCAAAACCCAGTTACTTATAGCAAAGTGCCAGCATTGCAGTTAAACCTGAATGCTCAGCTGCTGGGTTGATGCTGGGGTAGGTTGGCTCTCACAGTGACAGAGAAGGCTCTGTGTGCCCACTGCAGCAAATATGCTATAGGTTTGCAGCACTGGTCTAGGTAATTGGGACTGCTAAGAAAGTAAACATTTTTTCTTTGTTGGTTTGTATTTCTCAGAGTTTCTATAATACTGCCTGTTCATTCTAACATCATTTTAAGTGACTACTTTGTTTTAAGGCCCTCCCTTAAGGATGTGAACTAAGTACTGCCTGCCTTCAAGAAGCTCATGGACAGGTTGGGGAGACAAATGAGTATGTGATAAATTAAGTCTGTAATAAACTCGGAAATCACAGTATAAACAAAGTGTCACAGGAATAAAAGATGAATAGCTAAGAAGCTTCTCAAACTACATATGCAAAGAGAACTCTGACTCCCTGCCCCAGCAAAGCCTACCTTTATCTCTGTTTCCCTTCCCACGTACCAAGTCTGTATCCCAGCATTCCCATTCTGTCTAGAAAACTAAAAGCCATACTTTCTAAAAAAGAAAAACTTTTTATTTGCTAATAAAAACGTGGCATTTTTTTCGGGAGTTTTATTGCACATCTTTTACTATTAGTATGTATTGGTTACATAGATTAAAGAATTTTGTTTTTTAATACATGCACCTAACATACTTTGAATATTTTTTACCAGTACCCCCGTTACTCTCCTTGACTTCTTCCTCTGCCTTCACTTCCCTGCTTTTCGCTTGCCCAGGCCATGTTCAGGCCTTCATCCTGATTTCCCCAATGCAGTGATTCCTGTACCTATTTCAATTACCCTGAATAAAATCTCCCTTTCCATGCTTTAATAAGTGTCATTGAATCATTGTTTTTCTTTAACAATACTTAGAAGAGAGTCTCACATGACTGAGGAGTGATTTGAGCTTTGAGAGTAGCTGGAAATGATAGACTAGAACATGTTTAGGGAGAACTGGGTCTGCAAAGGTAGACTGAGGGCAAACGGGGACCATACTGAAGGATTCACATTTTAATCTGTGTGTACAACGGAGTTCCACAGGGTATCAGTGTGAAAGAGATATGATTAAATAGGTTTTTTAAAAACTGTTCTGACCTGGTGTGGTGGCCCACACCTGTAATCCCAGCACTTACGAGGCTAAGACAGGAGGATCACTGTCAGTTTGAGGCCAACCTGAGCTACATAATGAGTTCAACTCCCTGAACTAGATAGCTAGATGCTGTCTTAAAAAAAAAAAACCTCTGATATGTGTGTGAGCTGAGTGAGAGAGGACAAAGGCTATTCACGGCTCTTATGAAATACTTCTTTTAGGGACTGTTTGTTAGGCTGTTACTCTAAATTCTTAATAAATAATCACCTAATCTTGTTAAAATGAAAATTATATCATTCCTGATTAGTTTTTAATAAGAAATAAAATTGAAGTGTAACATTTTGGGTTAAATGAAGTGTAACATTTTGGGTTAAATGATATGTGATAGCCCATATCAATGCTTTAGTGTCTTGTGAACATGTTGTTCTGTGTCTCAAAACTGTTTTCCATACTTGTTTAGCATAATGAAAAACTATGTTATAGCAGCAGTTAGGTTTACATAAACATTTATAGAATGTTTTTAAATGTATCTTCATTTGATCCTCCCAAATCTCTGAAAAGAAGGGAAACATGAAAATCATATTGAGTGAAATCATCTTAAGTATTCCTACTTTTATGATTCATTCAATGTATTTATTGTGAAACTGAGGACCAGAAGGAGCGCTTGCTGTTAATTCACAGTCAGCAGCAGTCACGGCGGGCTCAGGACACCCTCCGTGTGGGCGGCCGCCTTTCCCTAGAGGAGGCACCTCCGGGGCTCTGCTCGCGGCCCTTTCTTTGTCCCTTCCTTCGGACAGCTAGTCCTGCTCGCCGTAGCTGTTAGTCTTCTTTTTCTTTTTCTTTTACTAGCGTTAGAAGTCTGTGATACATTATAAAGTAATAACCTGGACAAATACTATTTGGGAAAAGTGTCATTTTTTAAAACTGAGGTGTCAAAACATCTTAATTTCTGAGAAGTAATGACCTTGGATTTTTCCGTGACCTTTAGATACAATTGTATGGGCCAGTTATCACATTGTTTTAAGGCTTGGTTCCAGTGTGATTGGAGTGCTTTGTCTGCCATAAATCTATAGGTTCTCTAAAGAGAAATTTTATTCTATAATACTTTGTCTAAATCCAGATCCTGTGTAACCATTTTAAGAGTTCTTACCATAGAACTAAATTTTTTAATTTGACACGAGGCATGGTGATACAGGTCCTCTTATGACTGAAGAAGAAGGATTGCTTAAACCTGGGAGTTCAAGGCCAGTTTGGGCAACATAGTGAGACTTTGAGTGAGACCTTGTTCAAAATACTAAAAAGACTGTTTAGTAACAAAATCAATGACTGTCATAAGTGGATGGGTTAGAAAAATTAGCAGAAATGCTTACTGGTAGTGAGATATTTGTATCATTTTTGCATGTTTATATTTGAAGAACAACATATTTTACGTATTTTAGTGTATCTTTTCATAGCATTGCTGTAAGTTAAATTTAATTCAGATTAAGTAGATAAATCAAGAGAAATGATTCATTTTATTATGAGTTTATTCATGTAATCTTCATATCATCTTTTTTAGTTATAAGCTTGGAGTTTGGATTACATCTACGCTCGAAGCATGATAGCTCTTGTATTTCAAAGGAAAAATACATTTTGGCAAAAATTAGAAATTAGAGGGGCTCTCAATAAACACAGCTGATGATAAAAGGGAGTTTCCATTTTAAGGAAGCCTCAAAGAACTTTCACATCCCATTAGAGCTGGCAGAGCTTTCTGTTAGCATTGGTCAATGAATTCTAAGCTCTTAATTAAGAATATTTTTCTGCATTCTGATGTTATAGTTTCAAAATTCCAAGATTTCAATTTAGTGGTGAGAATTAATTTATTGTAACCCACACAATTACAGATTTTCTATAGTCATGTCCTTAAGTATACTTTGTTTGGGATTAAAAAGAATCATAAACGTTTTTATTATGCAATTTTTAAAAGTGAGAGTTTCTTTTCCAAAACAGTTGCTTGGCTGAACTGAGCCTGTGCAGCAGAGTGAAAAGGCCCTGGACTTGCTTGGATTGGCCCCGACAGCTGGGCCTCATCCTGCCTCGTGCCACCTCACAGCTGTTTGCTCAGTTAGTTGACTTTCTCTCTCTAGATAAATGTCTCTATGTTTTCTACTTCATAGAATCGTTAGGATCATAAAACATATTTTAATACTTTGAAACCCATAAAATATAGGGAATAAACAAGAGGTTACAAAAGATTTGCTCCCCGTCCCAGTTTGAGATCTAACAATTTGCATTGTGGCCAAAGGCATGGAAGAAACTTTATTTTAAGACCCATTTTAATAAAATGTGTTCTGATGCTTAGAGGAAAAACAGCCTATCAGAGGGGCAAATAACAGATATCAGAGTTTGAGAAGCATGCCAAAAAGCCATTAAGATGAGGTAATTTTAAAAGGAAAATTTTCAAAGAAGCATCTCGATCCTGAGTAATCCCCCCAAACATGCATAGCTTTTGAAATGTTAGCTTTCCCCATGAGTCCCAACCTTAACTCATCTTCGGAATGTGATGACGTCAAGATGGTAAGGTAATGAAAATCAAGCTAACAGGCCAAAATCCACGTGAATCTGACAGCCCTTTGTTCCGAAGGTGATGAGACAACCAAACCTGCGAAGCACTTCGTTCATTCACCTCTGTTTCTCTAAGGGTTTGACTATCTCTAAAAAATAATCAGAAAAATTTGAGGTACTTCATAAAATTCTATTTTGCAACTTGTAGCTTTGTTTCTCAAGAAAATACTATTTCTATAGTAAATTATACCAAATGGGTACTTTATCAGAACTATTTTAATACCTTTGTCTTAATAGAAGTAGTGGTGTATAGAGGAATGAACTTCAAATTAGAAGTTAACACCAAATTTGTAACTCTGCCTTCATTGATCAGAAAGTCACTCAATTATTCAAAAATTCCTTAGATTAGACCAAGCAGTATATTAATGCTGGTTGTTCACATTTAAAATTATCATCTGGCTTTCAAGACTCCATTTTTTTTTTTTCTGAGAAACAGACAAGTAAGATAGAGTGCAGTGTGCAGTGCCTAACTCAAAATAAAGGATCTAAGGTCTGTTAAGAAAATAGTTAAAAATTTAGTGATTCTGATTCAGTTTTCAGAAGGCTAGTCTCCATTAAAAGGGGGCGCTAAGGCTGAGGGGGAGAAACAACTTACGGAATTCTTTATATGTATAATTAAGGTTATGTCTGGATTTTTGGCTTTGTAAAACAAATCTAGATCTCATGAGCTAACAAGCAATGTGAAATCACTTTTTAAATGATTAAGCAACCAGATGTATGTTGATACTGTTGTCTTTAATTTCTCTAAGTATTACCTCAGTAAATAGTAGCTTAATTTTTTAAAAAGTTGTGATAAAAATGAAGACTGGATAAAAATGTATCCTCTCAGCCAAACCTCCTTAGTTTTAATTCAGTTATCCATCTAGTCTATCTGTGACCAAGCATTATGTACAAAGGTAATCCTGATATCATCCCAAACCCTTTCTCTAACTACCAGTGGACACAGAAGTCTCAGAGATGGGACTAATTCATATTTGAATTTTTCTGGTCACTGGGCAGAACATCTTAATCATTTCTATTTTTTCTTTAACAAATGACTGTAGTAATTTTACTCCTTTCACAAAGATTAGACTTCATTTGTTAGAATTTTTTGTTATTATTTGTCATGTTGGAAACTCTGAAATTGATTTTTGATCAGTACAGTAAACATATATGGTGCCATTTTAGTTTCTAAAATAGTATTATATAAAGTACTCCTCCAGTGATCTGAGTTAATCTACTAATTAAGTATTAAAATGTACCCCCCTCATAATAATAAAAGCCCCTATACTTTTAAATCATGTTACATAAGGCAGAGCACGGGCTCCAGGCACAGCAGCTGGCCACAGAGGGGCCCCTGTGGGCCATGCCCGCTGCGCCCCCGTCACTGCTGCCCGTGCACATGAGGGAGGCAGTGACAATAGAGATCACCAGGGCTCAGGTTGCACGTCCCATGAGCAACACAATCTTTGGCAAGGTCATCTGCAAGGAAATCCCCGCCAAAATCATTTTCAAGGGTACCTGTTGTCTTGTTTTCTGTGACATTTCCCCTCAGGCACCCGCACGTTTGCTGGTGATCCCTAAGAAGCACACTGCCTGGATCTCTAGTGGAGGGTGTGATGAAGGTCTTCTTGAACATTTCATGACTGTTGGCAAGAAATGTGCTGCTGACCTAGGCCTGAACGAAGGTTACCGAGGGGTGGTACATGAGGTGCCAATGGACACAGTCTCACGTTCACCTCCACGTTCTTTGTGGTCAGCAGATGCATTGCCCTCCTGGTTAAGCACACTTTGGTGGTAATTTTCTCTTCTTCAGGCGGTGATTAAGTTTGCAAGTTCCAGTGTGTTAAAAGTACATTTACTTTTGCATGTGTACAGAGAGATTGATGAAATTATTATAAAAACCTATATGAAATGACATCATTGCATGGTTAAAAAAATAATAATGTTACATAAATTAGGTGTTTCTAAACACATTGTTAATTTGGAATATATTCCACATTTCCTAATTTAAAACTTGTTTTTCTAACTGTAGTTAGTGTTATTATAATTCTTTATGCATAGGGAATAGTTCTGCTATTCTCATGAGATACTAAATTTTTCCTGATAGCTTCTGAGGGGAAAAATATGAATATGAACTTTTCTTCTCACTTGAATCCTCGCACAATGAGCTGAGTCAGCCTGCGCTTTGCTTGGCATTTACTTTGGAAGAAGCCGTTTTAGATGCTGGTTACAGGTCACAGATAGTTCGAGCCTTACACCTTTCACCTTTTTCCTCACTGGGAAACCTACTTTAAGCTTCTCTTTTTTTTAGCCACATTTCTGTGTGCGTTGAAGTGTTACTTTTGTTCAAGAATCATATAAATTTAATGCTGGGCTTGGTGGCACATACCTGTAATCCCAGCATTTGAGAGGCAGAGGCAGGAGAACTGCCGTGAGTTGGAGGCAAATGTGGGCTACATAATAACTTTAAGGCCAGCCTGGACTACATAGTGAGACCCTGTCTCAAAAAGACAAAAAAAAAAAAAAAAAAAGAATCTTATAAATTTAGTTGTCATAATATACTGTAGCATTTACCCAGCACTGTATTAACAACCAGTGAAAAAGCAAACAACTGAAAATCATAAACTGTAGGAAAATTTTTAAATGAAAGCTTACTGGTTTAGTGAATATGAAAATTACAGTTTAATACTAATGGCCAAAATACAAGGTAAATCATTGAATTTGTATTTTATAGATATTCTAATGTTTATGTTTTCCAACTCTTTCTAGTTGGTGTGTTAATAATTTATTAATTTGTCTTGGTTTTTTCAATTTAAATTTCTTGGTACAAATTAGGTAACCGTGACGCCCGCAGTCATTACAGGGAATTTGTGTCTGGACGTGATGTAGCTTGTTCTCTCTTCGCTTCCCCCATTCCCACCCCTCTTTTCAAACCCTCCCCTCCCCGTTAACACAGCTTGGTTTCATTTTATCCTTTTATTTGTTAAAGATTTATAGGAGTTACTTGCCTATAACATGTTTTTCAAAGATCAAGTGTAAATTTAGGCAAAACTGAACAGATCTTTTATAATACATATGACTGAAATGTAAAATCGAAGCTCAGAAGAAGTGTCCAATCTCAAAGTTACATTCCAGAATATGAAAGCTAATCACTTTTTGTTCTGTATGTGACTGAAATACGTGACTGCTCTGAGTGAACTTGAGTTTCTCCTGAAAGAAGCTTCTCTATTTTACTTTTCTGTCTCATTTCTAGAAATAGCTTTACCGTTCTGTTAGGTAGGAACTTTGGATTCATCAGTGACTCCTCCATTTTCTGACTGGTTTTTTTCATTTTTTACTGTAAATCTCCTAATTTACCAGCCGTCCTTTTCCTCTCCACAGTCTCTTTCGTGTCTTGTTTGTTCCCATCTTCCTGGCATCAGTTTTACAGTTATTGTTGCATCTTCTAAGTCTTTCCCATAACTGCCAGAAAGAGATCAAGGGGACAGCATATCGACCCTAGAAGGCTGCACTCTCCCCAGACAATTTGCTCAATGTTATTTTTAGAAGGAATTCCACTGATTTTTTTTTCTTTCTTTCTTTCACTTTTGACCTGTGGTCAGTGCTGAGCAACCTCCATTTTCTGTGAGGTTTTTCAGCCTGTGGCGTAAATGTTTCATGTAATAACCTCCTGGGTATCATTTTACTTGCCCTCTACCAAATGTGATCATTGGATAGTCACAGGTTTAATAGTCAGATAGCTTCCCTGTCTACTGTAGTGTAGTGCCCTCCCATAAGGTGTCTAGACAGATGATTCTAGTCCCTTTTCATCTTCTGTAAATTTGTTGAAATCTCTAATCTGTTCTTTTCAAGCTCAGCAGTGACCTTCATGTTGATAATTCCAGTGGTCAGTTCTTCACCCTTATCTTACTTGACCTGTTAGCAGCAATTGGTACATTTGGCCCCAGCAGGGATGTGGCAGAGGACGGGTACTGAGGATTGAATCCAGGGCCTCAGACTGAGCTATACCCTCAGCTTTTTATGAATTTTTTTTTTTGTAAATTCTGAGACAGTAACTGATTGAATTACAAAGTTGTCCCGGCAACTGAACTTGCAGTCTTTTTGCTGTAACCTCCCAGGGGGCTAGGATTCCCGGGTGTGCCGCCGCGCCCAATTTAGCCTCTTCTGAATGCATGGTTTCTGGGACATCACATTGCTTGGTTTTCCTCTTATCTTGTCATTCTTCTTTATTTTCTTTTGCCAGTTTTTCCTCTTCCATGTCTTTGTAGATTGTTCCACCACAATTTAACTTTTATTCCTACCTACATTGATATCCTTAATGATACCATGACTTTAAATAAAACTCATATGCTAATAATTCTCAAATGTTTGTTATCAGCCCAGGCTTCTTTTCTGAACCCTAATTTTACATAGTCCATCACACATGATAACCCCTATCTGCATGCGACCACTGAGTACATGAAATGTGGCTAGTGTCCCTTAGGGCCAAATTTTAATTTAGTTTATTTTAATTGTAATGGATTTAAATTTTAAAACTGCATGTGGCCAGTAGGTACCGTATGAGAGTGCAGATCAATAAAGTCTACTTTTACATGTCTTCACTATCTGACCCCAGATAAATCAAGTGTTACAACATAAAGAACTGGTTACCACTTTTTTTAGCTGAATACAAATAATGTTTTTAATATGTTTGTTCAAGATTTTATGGTATTTCATCATCATGATTTTGAAGATTATTAAAAGCCATATTGATTGATTTTCCTAGGGACTCTAGAAACACTTTTTTTTAAATTTAAATCAATATTTGAGATTCTAGTGACACTTGGCTGAGAAATCAGAGACCCCCGAATTTAAATCCATATTCTGTGACTTTGGCTATGACCTTGAACAAGTTATCTTAGTGATTTGTCATTTCAAAGTAGTGTAAGAAAGTGTTTACTGCAAGCAAAAATTTTTTAATACCAAAATGTGTTTGGCAGCAGAGGTTACAAAAGTTTGTGTATTCAAAGCTACTTTAATCATTGAACCTTTTTGTTTTTAACTTACCTAACTTCTCACTAAATTTTACAAAGGTAAAAACACTGTGTTCTTATTATTAAACTACATGAATGTTATATGTTAAAATCCACATTTCTCTGATACATATATATTATTTTAAAATATGGCTTTTAGGAAATACTAAAAATTTCCATGAAAAAATGTTTTTTATTGTATACTTCTGAAACAGTCTCTGAAAGTGTCAACTACTTCATCAAAACATGATTTCTATCATAGTGACTCTTTTGTAATTTACTGACCATTTTGTAATTTCATGTGGACAAGAGGAGAGGTGAGAGGATTAGTCATAAAATGATTGAATTATTTTGAGCAGGTTTAATATCATTGTTAGCCTTTATACTTTAAGTCTGAATTTAATAAAGTTTGCTATTAACAATAAAATACACTTCATGATTTTTTAATCTCAAACCAAAATTGGATGATTTTTCAGTTTTTAAGCTTAAGTAGGCATACAAGTAAAATTATTGTAGTGTGTATTTCCAAGTACATAAATTTTAATGTAGGTTCTTTAACTTTTTTTGATAATAAACAATGCATACTTTTGGGAAAATTGATATGCCATCTTTTAAGCCATTCTTCAATTGCTAGATATAATTTTTAGTTTTTCATATTATAAACTGTGAATGCATTTATATATACACATTATATTGACCACCTTTCTGATAATGAAAAAAATCTTAATTTTAAAGTAAAAAGGTCAAGTCTTATTCCATATTAATTATATATACTTATTCCTTCCATTTATATTCCATTTGCCTTTTACATATTTCACATCAGTATCATTTCAGCCATTTTATGATTCTTCAAAAGTGGTGAGTTTTTTAAAATAATGATGTTTTATTTACTGATTTTCCTTAGGGTGGGCACTGCTTATTGCCAAAGAGGCAGGTCTTCATGTTTCCTTCTGTGGCCAGGGGAAAAATATGAAGTATCATTTGTGTCTCAAAGTAACTTTTTTAAGATTGGATTTGAAACATGTAACAGCTTAGTTTTAATCATTTTCATTTGAATCTGCTATGAGGTCTGCAAATTCAGACAAAGACCCTGGAAATTCAGAGTAAAAGTTCCCATTTACTCTTACTTGGGTTATAATCTGCAAAGACTATTCTCAGAATAGCACGAAGGTTTCCCTCAGAGAAATGAAGGGCATACTTTTGCATGTTGTGGTTTAGTTAGTTTGGTCTGGATATTGAACAGTCTATGATATCATTGAATTTACTGGTAGTGTTTTCTGGAAATGAATATCCCATCACTTATTGAAAATAGTCAACAGAGAAGTTAGTTTTAAGAAACAGACCTTCTGATAATGATAGACACCGTAAGATAATGTAGTTTTGTATTTTCCACAATTCTAGCTCACATTTTCAGGAAGCTTTTTCCTTGCATGAAAAGTGAATGAAATGTAAAAAAGTCACTCTGTGTTGTTCTTAGTCAGCAACTTGCCTTCTAGTCTGAGAGCAAAGTTGATGAGAAATATGGAAACTGACAAATGACTAAATGGAGTGACTGGTCATTTTTTAAAAAAATAATGTCAGAGGTTTTTCTATTATAAATAGGTAAGTAAAAAGTGGAACATTGTCTAATTTCACTTTACTTTTTTTCTCAATGTTCTATTCTGAAAAATACTAACCTTTAATTCCCTAAAGAGTAAAACTGGAGAATGACTTTAACTAATTTTCATCTTTTATTTTAGCAGAACTTGAAATGCTGTATTTTAGAAATACTCCAATGAAAGCTATTGTTCATTTTAAAAAATAAAAATTTTCCTATACTTTTAAAAATTAATTCATACTGTCCAACATTTATGGAAAAACCGACTTTGTGACAGGCACAGGCCCAAGTGCTGGGCAGACTGGGGAGGAGAAGGGTGAAATCTTGCTTTCAGAGTAGCCCAGTGCGGTGGGGGAATCCAGCAGGCAAAGAGCAATAATACAGTGGTTGGTAATGAGTTTAAGGGGAGATATGCTTGAGCACTATGGGGGCACAGAGAAGGGAAAACACCTGTTTAAATACCTTGCCTTTATAGGATGCACTTAGCTTCACGGTCTTGCTTAAAAGTCTATGTTGTCTGTCCAGTAAAGAACAGTACTGTCCATTTTGAATGACAATTTAAAACTAGGAATCTGGATTTTGTTGCTGACCTTTTATAAGTCATATCATGATCTTAACTGCTCTGCTACTTTCTTCAAATTTGCTTCCCAGAGGTATACCAGGATTAGTATTGTGAAAATAAATAACTAAATAGTTACAAAACACTGCAATTTCTGTCATATCAGTGAGTAGGTATTAATATGTGAGTGCATGTTGTGTAAGTTTGTCGTGTGTACTTGTCACCCTCTGGAAAGGAATCGTGTCTCATGGCTATTAAATGAGAGAAAAGCAGAATCTGAGCAAGTTTTTTATTTTAGAGGATCAGCAGAGCTTGTTTTGGGGGGAGTGGGATAGGGCATTGTCCCCTTATTGCCTCTCTGTTGTAACTCCTTCGGTGATGGTAACAATATGAAGTTTGATATTTATTATCATTTTAGTCTTTTTAATAGGAATTTTAAAATGAAGATTTTTTTTAAATTGAAAGTAAATGAAGACATTCGTAAATGAACATTATAGCAGACAGGCAAATTAATAAACTTAATAGTCACTGAATCTTACAGGGAAAAACGTAGTAACATAAATGAGCACATTTTTAAAAGCTGATTTCTCTTTGTTTTAGGTTATTAGAAACTTTTTCTAAATCATGATACTCACGCTCAGATGTTTCCCCTAGAGTTTTAAATTATAATTTTAATGAATAGGCCTGAGAAAATGGGTTCTCACTTCCTCACATCCTCAGTACCACACCAGTATAAGGTATTTTCATGACTAATCCTTTCTTGTGTTCATTTTGTTCTTTTTTAAATTTTTTGTTTTGCTTTTTAATTATAAGGGATATTAATTCCTACACACTCAGGCTCTGTGAATCTAAAATTACTCATACATTCAGTAAATAGCCACGTAGTATTTACTTTGTCCCGGGCACCAGATACTGTGCGTGCCTCAGGGAACAAAACAGGTAAAAATCCTTGCGTAGCTCTTACAGCCAGTCCTTGTATAGGGAAATGTCTTTAGCTTACTTTCTGGTAGAAAAGGACTCTAAGAAAATAAAGAAAAGTAGGATGATAACAAGGAAAGCATGTTAACCTGCTCTCTGTCACTGCAGGAAAATGCCCGAGATAACCAGCTTATAAAGGGGGAAAATTTACTATGGCTCATGTGTTCACAGGTTTCTGTTCCGTGGCTATATTTGGCTTGGTTGATGTTGCTCCCTGGCAGAATGGCAGGGAGCTCTTCGTCAACTCACAATTACCCGCAATTAAAGGAGAAAAAAGGGTCAGGGCCCCAGCATCATCTCCAAGAGCGCACCCAGTGACCTCACTTCCTTCATCAGGCCCTACATCCGAATAGTGTCTTCAGGGGACAGTAAAGATACAAACCAACAGAAGGGGGAGGGGTAGAGTCATCTGAGGAGGTTTAGGTGGCTGTTTATTAAATAAAGTAGTCAAGGAGAGCTTCACAAAGAAGCTGACATGTGAATAGAATGGTAAAGAAGAAAGAGAGGACTGCGTGGGGGATAGTATCCCCGACCAAGATCCAAGACAAGAAGGTACTCGGTGTGCATTTTCAGCACCAAAGGTCAGTGCAGCTGGAGCAGAGGGAATGAGAGGGGAACAGAAGACAGTAAGACAAGAGCGGTATGAGAGGCCAGTTTATACAGAACCTTGTAGAAAGGAACCTGGGAGAAACTCAGTTACCATCCTCAGTACTGACAGTATTCACTGAGGACATAGTTTGGAAAAGGGAAGTGGATAGGATTGTATGGCTTGTTAATTTGCTACAGGAGAAATGAATAAACACACTAGAAGGTGTATATGATTTAGTGACAGATTTTGCATGAAAGGGAAAATAAGGCAGTATTTAAACTAATTAGTATAAGATTCACAATCCTAAAAGGCGTTAGAGGCATTCCAGCCAGAAATACAAGTTCAAAGATGACTTCAGTTACTGAGGGTGGAGAGGAACGGAGAAAGCATCAGTGTCAGAGCATCAGCATGGAGATTTGGAATGGGAATGGGAGAGGGTAAAGAAGCAGCATTTGAGGGCGACTGAGACTTCCAAGTTAGGTGCGTGAGTGGATGGCAGTCAGTAAGTGAAAACGGAAACACAGAAATACTGGGACAAAGGTCATTCACTGTATTTTGGATATAGTGACTACAGGGTGCTTGAACGATTTCTGAAACAAGCTGTCTAATAGCTTGCTCATTCCTTTCATTCCATTTTATTGACTGTATTACTATGAGTTAAGCTCTGTGCTAGGAACTGTGCTGGATATTTTAAAAGGTAGCCCTGGAGCATACATACAGATTAAACAGTCATTCACACGTGTGATATTTGAATGCATGGAAATTGAGAAGAAGCTGTAGGAGGCTATTGAATGAAAAGAACATAAGAAACCAAAAACTGTTAGAGATAACTGTGAGGTGGATAACTTGGATATTGTCTGTCCAAAAATCCAGTAAGAAAAAAATTGAGGAAACAGGAAAATACAGCAAGCTTCTTCTACTGGTGTATATTATTATCTTTAATTTCTCACTGTAATGATAAATCTGAATAAAAATGAAATACTAATTTAGAATAGTATGCTTTTCTATCCTGTGTCTACTTGTGATTTTCCAAGGCAGTAGGACACTATTATTAAAATAACTAATACTAGTTTATTAAAGAGAGATGCCAGCCAGACATAATCACATTCGCCTGTAATCCCCACACTTTGGGAAGCTAAAACAGGAGGGTGAGCATACAGAGGCCCCGTGGACTACACACCAAGACATGGTCTCAAAAGAAGACATACAAAATTATATTTAAACAGTCGAATGCATAGATTTAAGGTTCACTGTCCTTGCTAGTACGAGAAATACATGGCAGTTTTGTTAGAAACATACTTGATGTGTCCTCAGATTGGGTATCTAAAGCATGTCACATGGGATATGATTTGAATAGATTTTCATCTCCCATTAGAGTTTACTGATGAAATTTAGCAAATAGTAAAAATTGTGTGTAGCTTTTGGTGGTTTGTAAATAGAAATGAGTATAGTGGATACGTCAAAGATCTGCTAACTTTACACACTTATTGGGTTAGTGAATTTAATTTTTGACTAATAGTTGAAAATAAGTAGCACAGATTGTGAAAGACTAGCATAGGCCTAGACTGTGCCAGAAAGTCTGACTAGACAAATAACTCAGAAGTCATATACCTAATAATTGGTAAAGCCAGTCTTCCAATACATATACTGTCTCCAAAATCAGGATATTAATTAATTAATTAATTGGGGTGCTAATAAGCTTTCCTTTAAATGTATTTTTTCCTAATTGTAGAGGAACAAAACTGAGAGATTTATAATGAACTCACACTAGACTGACACAAGAATTTTCCCAGAAAATTACCATTTTTCAGTAAGTGTAATAAACTTGAGTTAACATATAAATATTAATACATTGTAATAATTGTGTAAGTTTTATATTTCTCTTATTTTTAGGAAAATGGTCAATAAGTCCAGTGTTAGGAATGTTTGCTTGTTTACAAATAATACCAGAAAATGTTCTCAGCAAGAATTTAAAATGTAGTTAGTTGATGAAAGATTTTGCATTGTTCAAAGCCATTAGGATTTGCCTACCTACTACAAGATCATTAAGTATCTTTTGAGAGCCTGTAATTTTCCTCACCTTTATGTTGAGAAAATTTTGAACCACAAAAAATTGAAAAGAAATAGAATAAGCCTCTAAATTCCTAACATCACCTCTTCTTTCTGAAAACCTCATCATGCATTTAATAAAAATGAGAATATTCTCCTGCAGAACCACACTAACATTATCTTCCCTGAAATAGTTAATGATTCTATAGCAACATCTAATAAACAGTCGGGACAAGTATTTCCCTTTGTGAGAAGTGTCTTAAATAGTTTTGTGTACTTATTTTATACATTACCCATTTCAGGCTTAAATTTAGATTGATTGTTACATTATTTTAGTCTCATTTAATTTCAGTGCATCTAAAATCTGCTTTTCACTTAGAGTCTGAGTAGGCTAATTGTCTTAGAAAATGTCCTGTGTTTTGAGTTTTTACCAATAACTCCATGACGGGTATATATTTTTCATGCTCATCAAATGGCATATAATGTCAAATTTGTGCAACTATTGGTGTTAATAAATTTAGTCCAATGAAAATGACTAAAGGTCATCTCAACTGAAAATAAAATTTTCCCTTTGTGATTGGTGAGTACTTCAATCTGTAGGACAATACCTTGAAATCCTGTGAATACCCTGTTCCATAAGAGCCTACTGAGTAATTTAAGAATTGATTCTCCTTGTGTAAATTATCATAATGGTAAAGGGATATAAAATGATGTTTTTCTAATGCTGTTACTGCTTTTAATTCAGTACCTGTTGTTCCTCAGTCCAGTAGAGTGATTACTGTTTTTCTTTTCTTATCTCTCCTTTTCTTTGAGTACTATGAATTTTTCCTTTCGTTATATTTCTTTGCTATTATTTTCTTTCATTGCTCAATTGCCCCCTCATTTGGCAAAGGAGAACCTTTTATGCCTATTCTTTTTGTGTGTGTGTATGTGTATGTGTATGTGTTGTGCTAGGGGTCGAACCCAGGGCTTTGTAGGTGCAAGGCAAGAACTCTTACCACTGAGCCACATCCCCAGCCCATTTTATGCCTATTCTTATGTGCTTTGGTATGGAACATTTAACCTTCAACCACTTCCTTGCTCATAGTATCCTGGGTTCACCTTGTACTTTCCCTGCCCAAAGCTGCAGTCATTTCTTACCTGAGCCCTAGTACTATTAATAGATAATGGAATTTAGAAACTAAGGTATGGAATTCAGTACACCTGTTGCTATAGGCAAGTTACTGCTTCTAGACTTTTTTTCCTATCTAGGAAATAAAGGTTTGTTTGGTTATTTTTTTAATTTGTGAGTTTATACTGATATTTCCAGTTCAGATTCAAAATTACCTTTGCCTTATATTTGTATGTTTTGGCTTAACAGGGAGACTTGTCATCTCTCACTAATAAAGGTTGTAAATAGCATGTTCTTCCACTTATCATTTGGCTTTTGGCTTTACAGTACAAAACTTTGTTTACAGATTTCTCCTCACGTAGGTCAATAGAGAAATTCTCTATGTTTTCTTCTAAGATTGACTTTGCTTCATTTTTAGTGTTTAAATCTCCCATCTATTAAGAATGTGTTACTCTGGTTTATGTTGGGAAGTATGGGTCCAGTTTCTTTTTTAGTGTCTAGCTCAACATGAGGTATTAAGAAATAATGTCTTCCTCTTCATATATAAATCTGTACTTGTATCTTTTTCTAAACATTCTTTTTTTTTTCTTTTTTTTTGCGGTACTGGGGATCGAACTCAGGACCCTGCACTTGCTAGGCAAGCGCTTATTCCACTGAGCTATATCCCCAGCCCCCTTTCTAAACATTCTAACTAATCTCTCTCGCTGTCCACGTATGTGTCAGTACTTCATTGTTTTCTTTGCAGAGGCTTTTTGTTTTTGTGTTTTAAACTTTTAAAAATTCTTATCAGGATGTGTTTGTAGTCCTTATGATTACATTCATAGTAGGCAGTTGCTGCATATATGTAATACATCTTGTGGCGTCTTTCTCCCTGTCCCACTTCCCTCCATCTCTTGGTCCTCTTCCCACATACAAAAGCTCTGTCACCCAGTTTCTACTGTCTGTCCTGTATTTTGGTCTTTAAATTATTTATACTTTGGCTTCCTGTATTATATTTTGTATTGTAGTTGTGTTTATTTCCACTGGGTTGCTCTCCCTTCCCTCTAGATTTTTCTAGGTGTTCTTGCATGTTTTATATGAATTACAGAATCTACTTTTCTCAGTTTTTTGCTGAGAAAAACTTTTTTTTATTTGAATTATATTCAATTTATATACTTCCTTGAGGGGAATTGATGTAATGATGTTACACTGTCTTGTCATAGAACAAGGGATATCTTTCTATTCAAGATTATTTTTGTGTATAAATAAATTTAATTTAGCCACAGGTAATCAAAGCACAGTTCCTTTTCTGTCCTACTTAGAGATTTATGGATTCTTCTAAAAGTCATAGGAGGTATAATAGTGTTGCATGAGCCCAATAGCTCATAAGAAAGGAAAGGTAGAGGTTCTCCAGGTCCTAGCATGTTGCCTTGGACATGCCGGAGACAGCCCATAGTTATTTGTTAATGATATATAGGTTGCTGCATATGTGTTTTGCTGCATACATGATTTCCTGCATATGTTCTTACCTATTTTTATTTTGTAATAAATCTGTTTGTTTTTTTCTCTAATTCGAGATGGGTAGGCCTTAGGAAAACTAAAAAACATGTAATTCTCCTGTTCAAATTAGTCAAGGACAGAGGGCTAAAAGGTGATGATCTGATTTTTTACAATAAAAGTATCTCTCAAGAAGCGTAAAATCCCTTCCATTATCTTCTATGTAGTATGTTATAATTAGAAAAATTTGTAACTAATACATTTCAGTTTTATAATAAGTTGACCATTATGGAAGAAGCTTTGGAAAACAACCCCAGAACATTAATGCAAGCATTCTGAATACCAGCGCTCACATTAAATACTGCCTTGTGGCATGTGAGTCTGATAGACGTGCCCTAGGAGGGCACTTTCATTCATTCACTCAGTTACATTTGTGTCAGCTCTTCAGCACCTACTGTGTCTCAGGTGTGCAGGCACTGTGGACGTGAAGCTGAGTAAAACCAGGTCCCGACCACAGGGACCAACACAAGTCAATGGGCTGGGAAGTTTGTGACTTACATTCCTGGGTTTCATTTCTGCTACTGCTTCTCACTCACTGTGTGACTTTGAAAATATTACCTACGTTCAGATTTACTTTCTGAAGGCCATTGTTTCTTTTCTTTAAAATGGGATTCACATTTATAGTTGTTTTTTGTTTGCTTTGTTCTAATTTAAGATATGTTCTAATTGTCCCAGTACCATCAGTGGTGCTAGCAGTTCTAATATTTTAGTCTTCCACTGTGACCCTTTAGAGTTATTCATTTGGTTGCAGGGAGTTTGTGTTTTGTCTGCTCATAGTTTGTGTTCCCAGCTGTATTGATGGAGGACTGAACTATAGCAAAAATAAATCTGTCCAACTTGCCCTCCCATAATGGGGCACATAGTGGGGTTCTCAAGCCTCATCAGTTACCAGCTACACCCATCTCCCAGAGAGTGGGCCTGGAAGCCAAGCTTTCCAGGCCAATAGGCTCTTGCCAGGCCCTTGATGACTGCAGATATTAAGCTGATAGATATGTCCTGATTCCAAGGGCTTTAAATCTCTGCTGGCTAAGAAGCCGCAATGAACTCTGAAATTTTCATTTTCTTTTTTTAAGTTTCATTTTCTGCCCAAGCCCTCGAAGAGACCCACTCCCCTGCGCAGGTTTTCACTCAGTGTGGAGTGGATCAAAGCCTTCCCGCTCCAGCCCGTTTCCCTGAGCAAAGGCACTGAATCCCAGGAAAAACTTTCTCCTCATACACTCTGAGGATTTGCTAGCCCTCTTGTCTTAGTTTTGTGGATCTCTAGAAAAAAATTTAACATCATTAGGAAGAATGAAAAAGGAAACGCTCACCTAAAGGACTAAATGGAAGGGTTATCACAGAGGTAGAGATCGTGACGGTAAAAGAGAGGGGGCTGTGAAACTGAGGGTCACATTTCCCTGAACAGAAAAACGATAAGACTGAGGTTAAAGGCTTATCGCAGCCCAGGAGAGAGCAATGATGAGAAAGACACACAGGGATAAAACACTGATTAAATTCTGGACTCCTTAGATAGAGACAGCATACCTCAGGTTATCGCGTAGGACAGAAAACCAGATCAGTGTTGTATTGCTCACCTAAAACACTAAAAGCTGTCCGGTAGTAGAATAACATATGTAGACAACCAGAATAAAGATTTTCTCAGCCTGCAGTCTGCTGTTCAGACAAAGTGTTAAACACCTGTCAGGAAAGGAAGATGTGTTTGAATATACAAGACTGAAGAGAGTAACCAAGTGACAACTACTTTAGACATAAGGCAGAACAGGTCACTGACGACGAACCCTTCAGAGACATGGGCCCAGACTGCAACCCAGAACCCACTCATGTATTGCACAGCACCAGCCCTCAATTAAATGTAAGTACTGAGATTTTGGTGTGGAAGAAACGATTCATACCTTAACATCTTTTGTCTTAAAAGAAAAATATAATAACATGCATGCCATAGGTTGAGCACCGCTGCATTAGATTTTTCTGGTAGACATAGAATAAAACATTAGGTTTTCTAGGTTATAAAGTCCCTTTTTATTTTGTAAGTTCATAGTTAGCACCCATTTAAATTCCCAAGCATTTTCATCCACTTAACTAAATTTATGTGAAAGAATGGAGAAGTAAAACCTCTCCAATGTTTAATTTTCACGTGGAGCAAAGAAGTATTGGGATCTCAGTTAAAGGAAGGTTCAGCTATTTTCTTTAGATAAATAATGAATATGTTTATTACCATTAAAATTGGAAAAGTAGCCCATAGTAAAAATGAAATATTGGTAATATTAAAAACAAATTCAAGATCAACAGGCAGAGGAAAAAAAGTATTGAAATTGATCAAAAACAAAACAAAAAAAATGCAACAATGTCATTTAAATGGACCAAAAATTTTGCTTTTGGTTCCTGTGTACAAATTTGGTAAAGATCACCACACCTTTGTAACACTGAGTCATCAAAGAAGTCTAAACAAAGTAAATTGTAGGGAACCATCTAATGTACACCCCTAATCCCCATGTTCTGGGAGTTTGAGACAAAAAGGTCATTAGTTGAAACCTAGCCTGGCAATTTAGTGACTTAGCAAGACCCTGTCTCAAAAAAATTTTTAAAGGGATGAGGGGGTGGGATTACAGCTCAGTGCAGAGGCTCCAGGGCTTTAATCCCTCAGACCACCAAAATAAGTAAACAAATGAATAAATAAAGTAAGTGATAAAGAGAAAAGAGGCCTACTCTGTAAAGGAATAAAGGCCAGGAGTCATGTGGGGGGGAGGCAACAGGACAGGGATATTAAACCCAGGGCCTTCACACTCAGCTACACTCCTAGTCTGAGCCTTTCTATTTTGAGACAAGGTCTCACAGAATTGCTTAGGCTGGGCTTGAACTCATAATCCTACCTCCAGAGTGCTTGGAATTACCATGCCCAACTCAGGAGCCACTTTAATACATGGGTGTATTTATGGGCATGAAAAAGTACTGGAGGGAAGAGCAAACCTTCTAGAGTGACTGCAAAACAGAAATGAGCTGAAGTTCTAGGAACCGCAGGGGCTGACAGAATGAATCTGAGAGGTTCCTATATGAGTCAGTCTCTTCACCCGTTAGTTCTTTCCCAGAGGACTTCTGCAGCATAAGCCATGACGTGGGAAATGGAGAGAGAGTTCCCATAATCTCTAGAGCTTCTCAATTAACTGCCCTATCTTTGCAACACTTACAACAGTGGGCTTACTAAAGTTAGCTAGAGTAGCAACAACAGCCCAGCTCAAGCAGAGCCGACTCCTGATTTGAACAGAGATCACCCTAGCTTTCCTAATGAGGAAATGGTGACCTTTGGCTGGGGGTAAAGATTTTCTATTTTATTCTTTTCTGATTACATGTCTAATAGTTCTAACCTATAATCAAAATAGGGGGTATGTGAATAAGTAGAAATAAGTGCACCATAACCAAATGAAAGATCAATAAAAACAATTGTATGGCTCAATCTGTTAGAATTAACAGATACGAATTTTAAAATATCTGTTAAATAATTTATGAAGAAACAGGCAAAGTAAATGAAAAGTGGAATATGTCAGTAGAAAAATGAACCCCCACCCCGCTTCCCCAGAAAAAGAAACTAGAAGGAAATTCTAGACCTAAAGAATATAGTGGATGGCATGAAAATAGCAGGTAAGGTTTATTAAAAGAAAGGATCGTGGAATCCTGGGGCAGAATAATAGGGATTATCCAAATTACCCAAATTGAAGCACAGAGGAGAAACCCTAAGAGGAAGAAATTGTTAGATATAAGTATCCATGTGAAATGGATTAAACGTGTAATTGGAATTTCAGAAGAAAGAGAAAATGAGGCAGAAAATAAATGAAGAAACAATGTGACAGTTCTGTGATCTAGGAAAAGAGGTTGCCTTACAGAGTAAAAGCTAAGCAGAGCAGGCGTGGTCGTGCACTCCTGCAATCCCGTCACTCCAGGGGTTGAGACGGGGTAACCTTCATGAGTTTAATTAAAACCAGTCTGGGCTACAAAGGGAGCTCCAGGGCAGCCTGAACTGCATAGTGAGACCCTGTCTCAAAAAGACGAAAACCAACCAAACAAACAAAGCTAAGCAGACCCCGAGAAAGGCATGTATAGGTGAAGCCGCAGCTGGGCCGTACATAATTAAACGGAAAGCGGGGTGGTGGCAACATGATGAAAGCAACCAGCGAGAAGATGCGTTACATTCAGGGGAACAGCAGAAAGGCTCTCGCTCTAATACAGAACAGTGAAATAAAGTCATTTTTTAAAAAGTGACAATCACCCTAGATTTTAAAACCTAGTAACAGCATCCTTCCTAAATGAATGTATGAATGAGTGCACTAAAGTTTTTTGGGTAAAAGCAACAGTGGCCAACAGGTTCACACTGTAAGAGATTCCGGAGGGGTGAAGAAATCCGATCTCAGATGGAAACCTGAGTCTGCAGGAGAGCATAACACTAGAAAGGATAAAGATGTGGGTACATATAGACTAATCTTCTAAGTTCTCCCAGACGAAGGACATTTTTTAAAGTGTACTGATAATATGTTTTGTCAGATGGAAGTAAAGCGTAGCATAGTGGTAGCTTAAAGGGAGGGTAACTGGAGTGATACTGCCTTAGGGTGGTTATGTTGCTTTTATAGCGGAGATTTCTGTAACTCAAGGTGTGCTGTAGTAAACTGAGGATATATGTACATATACACACATAGAGAGAGAGGGGTTAGCCATTCAGAAAGATGAGGTACGGCCAAAAAGCCAGTAGGATCATAAAAGAATAGTAAAATACTTGATAATTCCAAAAGAATCCAGGAAAAAAAAAAGCAAAGAATAAAAATAAATGCAGTAAAATAACAAGATGATAAATGTAAGCAAAGCAATCTCAGTAATTGCATTATATGTAACTAAGCATGAAAAGGCAGAGGTTATCAGACTGGACAACATTATTTGCTGACAGATTTACTTGTTTTATTCATTTTTATCAATTGATTCTTTTTTATTTTAAGGAAAAAGAAACAACAAAATTCCAAAACAATATTGATAGGAGGGTATCAATGGTTGATTGTGTATTGTTATCTTTAAATTAGTCACTCAGAGTATTAGATATCAGCATTTAATTTTCCAAACAATATTAACACAGACCTTTCTTTTCAATGAACTGAGAGAAATTAGTAGTATAACTATCGTATTAGTACACGATCATATTTTTTCCCTTTTGCTTTTCCTGTCCTTTTTTCCCATTCCTCTAAATCAGTTTTTCTTTTCTTTTGAAATTTCTTCCCATTTTACAATATCTGTTGAACATTTTGAATCATATTTACTCTTTCAGCTTCTCACACTAGGGAAACAATGTGATGTTTACACATGTGCATCTGGTTTATTTCACTTAGGAGTATGGACTCAAAATGCATCCATTTACCTATAAAAGTCTCCAGTTTATCATTCTTTATGGCTGAATGTCAATTTATTCTATAGATATTCTGCATTCTTAAGATCATTTGAAGATATTCTAATTTTAAAATAGTCCATGATAAAAAGTTGGGAATTTGAACTATATTCCTGCACAATGAATATATTTAATGAACTTAGAGATATATAATTTATAATTTCATGCAGGCAAGAAAGAGAGTTTTGTCTGAAAATCTGCTGGGAGAATTGTTTTTCAGGAATGATCACAGATCTTATTTTAATGCCTTTATATGGTGTGCACAAGACCCACTTACGTTGTGGAGGGCAGTATACTTTATTCAAAGTCTACTTGTTTACATGTTCATTCCATCTAAAAATATCTGCAAAGAAACATCTAGAATAATGTTCAACCAAATATCTAGATATAGTGATCTAGTCAAGTTGACACATAAAATTAACCATCATAGCAAGCTACCTATTAGGAACTTTCACCCATCACTACATCTTAACAAAAGTGAGATGAGATACAGATTTTTTAAGTAAAATTTACTTAAAATATAAAGTTACATGAGTTTATATTTCTTTAAACTTATTATTCCTTTCTGTTGTTTACCTTAAGTAGACATGTATGATTATCTTTTTAGACAGTATTTCTAAATATAATCTCGACTTAAAACTAAAATTACAACTTTGAGTAACCCACTTTTTAAAATTCTAGTTCTCAACACATTCTTAAATGGAAAGTAAAATAATTTATTTTCATTGTAGTTGTATAAGCCAAGGATATAGATTTTGAAAGTGCTTTGTTTTTGCTTGTACAGTTACTTTTTATTCCCAACTAAAGTTCCTTTCTGACTGGATGTTAAAATCAATATTTAGTTTAGGCCAGTTTTATGGCAATAAAGTTACAGTAGTGAGAATACACATGTAAGTTACTGCTAGTTCCTGAACCTCATTGTATGACCACACTCATTTGAAAGCAAGTGCGTCATACCAGACTGCACTCAGTGATTGCACCTAGGAGGGTTGTAGATGTAGGGCCCAGGAAATGGACATTTCACCCTTTATTCTATGTACTTTCACATTATTAAATTCTTACAAGAATCTGTGTTACTTGAATATTTTCCAGTATGTTCTATGCATCTTTTTAAAAAATTTGTAGTGCAGAGCTGCTGTTAATGGAAAAAAAATGTCCTTCCATCCAAATTGCTATAAAGACTTATACACTGGAGATAACTGGTTCATTTGCTCTATGGTTTTTTTTTTTTCCCCCCAGAAAAGGGTCATTTCTGTTTTACTAGACTCTTAAAGTTAGAAGTTATAATTGATTCATTTTTTTCCTGTGGTGCGCAGGTAGTCACTCAATGTTAGTCAGTTGAACAATGTAGTGTATTACTTCATACTTCAATAGCTAATAATAGATATTGAATGAATTTTTGAAGAAAATAACAAATTTTCTAAAATATTTATGGTACTTTGTTCATTTTTAATGTACTCTCCTAAAGTAATAAATATCAATTGTTTTGTGTTGATATTATATAATCATTTTTTATACTTTAAGAAAAAATAGTTAAATGCTTATAAAAGATAGGAACTAACATTTCATACTAGGAATTTTGTTAATTGGTATCAACAGATACTGTAATTCTCAGCTTTAACCAGTCTTGTGCAATGGCTTTTGATATTATTTGAACAAACTAACGCACTTGTTAGTTTACTGATGGACAGAGATTGAAAAGTAAATGAAACCCACAACAGTGTTCACTTTTAACATGAGCATGACTTTGAACCAGTATGTTACAGATGAGGTACAATGCAGTATATCCGTAAAGGCTACTTATTACCAAAAAATGCACTAGAAAACATTGGAAGCAAAAAGATAAATCCGCACATAAGGGTAGTTTTCAGGATTAGCATTCAGTGTCGTCATCCTGAAGGAGAGAATCAGGGAAACTTTTTTTTTTCTCGAGACACTTCATGGTAATTGAATAAATAGCAGGATATGTCATAGTATAAAGCCAGATCAAAGAGAAATTTGAACAGATTTTTTCTTTCAAGAAAATAAGGAAGTAGTGATTCCTTTTGTAGCTTTGATTATACTTCTTTATAAAATTTGATCACCTCAAGTCAGAAATAAAATTATCATGGAAAAAGTGGAACAAAGTCCAGACAGTGCTATAATTTTTGAGCTAAGGGCAAGATGTGGGTGCATTTTGCACTATTGCTGGACACCACTTGAGTGGGAAGATTGGCTAATCTAACATTAAGTCAGGTGAACTAGCTGAACTAACCAGCTGCTTCTGACCAGAAAATTTTGGGTACAACTCAAAAGTATCCTGCTTGTGAGTAAAGCTTTCTTTTTGCAAACTGTATGAGTCATATCTTACTGACATAGCAATATTCAAAATAAAATGATTAGGCCTGATAACTAAGTATTCGCAATTTTTTCTTTCCATAGGGAATAGCAGCATGGAAAGAAGGCTTTATAACCATCAGATAGATTCAGCACCAATGGTAAGCCAATCACTTTCTGCATTATAAAAGTTGATAAGAAGCTATAAAATTATGCTGGTTACAGGGATACACAGTGGCACTGTAGAAAACTATAATACCTTCCTTTTGCCGAAAGTTGTCCCTGCAGAAAATTAACCTCTTGTTTTCTAGTTAGTGAAGAAAACTTTGCAGTATTTGCCAAAATGTAGTAAAATACTATTTTTACATGTATTTGTTTGTAGGAATTTTTAACTTAAAATAGTTTTAATAAAGTAATGTAAACCTATGCAAATTGATGTGCATTTGCTTTCATTAAAAATGATTGTTATTTTGTATAGTAGTAGTATTACAGAGTAAGTGGTTATAATAGTGAAAGAACAGTATAATGTTTCATTTCTCTTACAGGTTACTTTGCTTTAACACTATAGAAGAAAATCTTACCATTTATTTTTCTTTTACTGTCAGACAGCAAAGGGCATTTTATTAAAGTACTATTTGGTACAATTAAAAACATACATTATAAAAGAAAAGAATTTGTGCTTCCTTTTAGAGTCTGCATATGTTTTAATGAAATATACATCAACTGCTAGTTGCTGGTTGAAAGATTTATAAGGTGATTGATATAGACCACGTTGCATCTTAAGTTTCCTTCAGAATAATGTCATTTTTATTCTCTTTTCTATGCAAGTCTTTCAAGTACTTCATACAATTTACTATTTCCTATTGTGAGAAAGATTTGATAAAACCTCTTATTAAAAAAAAGACAACAATAAGCTATGTTTGCATTTTCTTGATGATTAATAATAGCCTCGCTAGAAAATTGGCTCCGTTTTCTATCTGTAATAAATCTGCATGGCTGGTTGATTTCATATCTTGATAATTTATATGTGATTCTCCAGAAAAGACTGATGTATGAGGAATGAGTCATTAGCATAATCATAAGAAGTACTTGGCTATAGTGTTTTTCACTTACTCTTTAGTCAGAATCCTCAGAGTAACTATAACATTACATAAGTCTGGTTCTTTAATATTAAGAATTAAAATCAGCAATTGAAGCTGGGCGTGGTGGCGCATGCCTGTAATCCCAGTACTCAGAAGGCTGAGGCAGGAGGATCACTGCGAGTTTGAGACCAGCCTGGGCTACAAAGTGAACTCAAGGCCAGTCTGAAATGCATAGCGAGACCCTGCCTCAAAAGACAATCAGTCAATAAATAAATAAATAAATAAAATTAGGAATTGAGGAAATTTATAATGTATTTGAGAAATATAATCAGTTAAATTATTTTACATGTTTTTGAAATTTGTTTTATTTCCACAGGCTTTCCTGTGGCACCTGTTTACATTTCTTTTTGTTTTAACTTCCTGGAACTCAGTAAAGCGCAATCTGGCTTAGTTTTCTTGTTGTACCCTGTAAGCTGATTGCAGATCATCCCATGCTAATTAAATGATGAAGTAGGACAGCACAAATTTTGGATTTAAAATTTCTTTCTTCCTTTCTTTCTTTTTGGTACCAGGAATCGAACTGAGGATGTTGTGCTTGCCAGGCAGGTGCTGTGCCCCTGAACTATATCCCTGGCAAAAGATTTTTAGCTTTTAAAAACTAATACACATGAATTTATGAGAAATAAGCTTTAATATTTATAGTAATCGCTTAATATCAAAATAATTCCTTAAATTAGGAACTAAACCTAAGGCATAATCGTTTAGGTATTTCTTATCTTTTGATGAGGCTCTTCTGGTTGGGTTATGAAATGGTAGCTTCTAGTGGATTACTACCATGTCTACTCTGTACAACCAATAACTTTTTATGTATTTGATGTATACATACATCCCCCAAGCTGCCTTTAGTTGCTCAGGTTTTGACTTGAGCCCACCTTCCTGCTTTTCATTTTTCTGAGGAAGGACTAGCTACTCTTTCTTTGTATTACTTTACTACAGACAATGTCTATCAATAAATACTTTTGCAGAAGAAAGTGTTTAGAATAAGGGAGAAAGGAAGACGCTTATTAAAAATTTAACAAGATAAAACTTTAAATCTAAAATTGTGCTCTCCTACCTTGAAAAGGAGAGAGATACAGTAAAGTAAGTAACTCCAGGAACAGGAACCTGAGAAAAAAATAGTGTATGTGCCAGGATTTGTCACCCTTTCCCTAACCTCCAGTTTCCGGCTTCTATCTTTACCCACTACTGCTTCCACTTCTCTCTTGTTGCGAGTGCTGGGTGGCTGGCCTAGGAGTGCTACAGATTCTAGCTGCAGCATTTTAGCAGGTGAGGGAAATGAGTGGCTGAAAATTCCTTAAGCCTCTGTTCAAGGAAATGATGTGTTTCTTGATAGTCCAAGTTGCTATTCTGAATGAACTTTTCTGTAAATATATGGTTATAGGGGATAGTTTGATCTTACAGCACTATAATATAATGCAGTGTCCCTTAAGTAAATATAGATTAGCCAGAGAACGAAACCACCTGTCCCTTTGTTATATATTCCCTCTCACTCTCTGTTTAATATACTCATTCCTTTTTTTGTTTTTCATTTATTACATGAGCTTCGTTTTTTTGTTGTATGTTTGTTCTGTATTTCTTTTTTTCTGACACAAATATTACCCTGGTTTTGAAATGCCTTCAATAGAAAGTGAAAGAGAAAAATCTCCACATGGCATGACCTTCCTCACCAAAAAGAATCAGAGAGTACATTTTGAAGTTATTTTTTCCAAAAATATAAATTGGGTGTTGAATTATCTAAGTCTACATATATTTTTCAGTTGCCGTTGCATACAAAATTTTTAAAATTATTTTAGAATAAGCTTTTACCTAAAAACATTACAGAAGCTGATCATCTTTCATCTTTATCGTCTAGGATTAGTGTTACATAAGAGATACTGCACATAAGCCTGATGTTTATTCTTTTGTAGAGGCAACCTGTTTGACCTGCTCATATACTGTATTATACATTTTATTTTATGTGTACCTAATGTCCTAGTTCTAATTTGATGGTTAAATGTCAGTTTGTTCTCACTAATTTTTTTCCCAAGTAATATTCACTCAAGCACTGTAATTTTATAGGAAAAACAAATAAGGCATGTGACAGTCAAAATGTTAGATTATATGAAAAGGATTAGATCATGCCTTTTTAAAAACTAGTCCCAGCACTTGCTTATAGCCTTTAGTAGACTGAGGATATTGTCAACCCAGATTAATCAGAGGTCGTTGTTTGAAGTCTGAAAGGCAGATGTAAAAGTTAATAGTTAAATCAGCCCGGACTTACATCCTGTATTTAAATGAAGGACTTATTTGCAAATCAAAGAGAGACAGCAACTAACATTAAGTATTATTAAGACATACCTGCTTTTAATGTATAAATATGCATAGCAGATTTTAAAGCTGTATATGTTTTCTGGCAGAATTAATATGCATGTAAAATACATTCAATAGTTGGCCATGCTGAATATAAAAGATATGATTGAAAAATCCAGTGAATGTTTAAATTCTTTATTATTAGAGCAAATGATACATCGCTGTTAATCCAAATGTACCCCTTGCTGAACATGCTTATCCCACCATTCATGCCGCTTTGTGCAGCAGCTCTGGAAGCCCCTTCTGCACATTTAGGGCGTGTGGCCTGACTGGAGGAATGCTGCCGCTGCCGGGCACCACCCAGAGAAAGGCGGGCTCCTGGGATCAGTCCCCTGGGTCCTCCCCGCACTGCTCGCCAGATCGGGTGGCACGGAGCGTCTGCTCTTCCCCAAAGTCAAAGTGACCATGAAAGGTAAATATTTTGAACAGATTGAAAACATGAAGGCAGCCACAACAGTGCAACTAATGACACTCATGATAAGGGACTTACAGAACTGCTTTAGAAGATTAATCATACCAGTGGCATAAGTATGTTCAAAGGAAGGATTAATAGCAATGTATCATTCACTTACTGTAATACTTTTTAATTTTAGCACACATCATACCTTGTATTTAAAAATTTTAGTGATTTGGGGAGTACTGCTTTTTAAAATCTTTTCTAAGGAAAATGAATATATAAAATTCTAATATCAGTATAGTCTGTTCTAATTAATCACCTTATGTTTTGTAAAAGTTTCTGTGTTTCAAACCTGTAGCAGTCAGTATTACTCCTTTATAAGAATGCAGTGTGATCCTGCAATGTGTTTGTTGAGATCCATTTCCATTTCCAAATCCAAAAAATGGATTTTTGCAGTTTATAAATTTCTTGTATGCATTTTGGCAGAAGTGTACACATCTACCAAAACAGATTCAAATAAAAACCAAAACATCTCATCAGCATTATAACAATCATGTAATCTATCTAGCTGATTTTTTAATCATTAAGTTTTAAAATATGCTCAGTTGACTTGAATTTTACATGGTTAGCTAGAATTAGTCTTTGACCAGTTATATAAGCCATTCATAAGCCAGTTATATAAGCCATTCATTCATGCTGCAGTTAACACTTCAAAGTTTTCTAAGGGCTGATTGATAAATCTTTGTCACGTAATTTATCACTAGCAAACTTTAAAAATGTAGATTTACTTTGTTATTCTGAAAATATTTCTGAGATGTCCATGATGTTGCTTGCCCATAACCCTAAAGTTATTCATAAATATTCTAATCTGAATTACACGTATTACATTTTATTCTATGTCTCTTTTAAAGTATAAGATACCCATATTTATTTTGCAATATTTTAAGCTGTTACTGTTGTTTGATTGTCCTTATTTAGGCCTTTCTTTAGGTTCAGAAGATCACTACATACTGCATTATTACACTTGTAGAATGTGATTGTTTCATATTTTAATATAATATTTGGGACAACTTTTTATGTATAAATATGTGAGTTGAAATGAATTGTCTTGATTTGAAGGGCACACTTTATTTTCTCTAATCTGTAGCGTTTTCCAGGAATTCATAATGTGTAAACTGAGGTGAATGTGCCCCAATAAAACTCATAAAGTAGAACCTGTAGCCAATCTCTTCCTGTAGGTAATTGCAGGGTGGAGAGGGAGCCCATGAACTATAAGCTTTTACAACTCAAGCTGTAAAAGAACTTGTTTTCATTTCTCAATAAAGTAGCAACTCAAAGCAGTTCTACTAAAGTTTCTCTTGAAATTCAAATAAAGGCAAAATAGACTCCCTTTTAAGGACACTTGTAGTTGTCTGTAACATTTTTCATAAGTATCTGTACATTAGGTTTTTTTCTTAAAGAAATTGTAAAATTAGCATACTCTTCTGACATTTGTTTTCCTTAGATTTTTTTTCTTCTAATTCCCTTTGACTTTCGTAAATCTTTTCACCTGACAATCTTAAAGTTCTAAAAAGTTCATATTACTGCAAAACAGTAATTACATATAGTAACAATGATATGAACTATATTTTCTAAATTATCTGTAGATGTACAGTGCACATAGAGTAATACTATCTAAGCACTATAGAAATATACATTGTTTCTATGTTTTTATTAAAAATATATATAAACTGTGTCTTTAAGTAACTCTTGGACCATTAGCAAAGTAATCTGTCAACAGCTAAGCTTACCATATGAGATGAATAAGCAAACTTGAGAGCAATTACAGGATTGTCATGTCACCAAGGCAATTTGCACACAAGTGGAGAAAAATGGCAGAGACCAGAGTACTGTGGAAATTCCTAGGACTGGAGTAGTTTGGAGAAGCTGCTCAGAGTTGGTAGTTGCTAAACTGGATCTTAAGAGAAGGGTGACTTTAGCAAGGAATAGGATGTTCTAGACCAGAAGAACAATATAACCAAAGACCATGGGAGGAAAGGGCACAGTTTATCGATGGGTAGACAGTTTGAATGAAGCAGAGTAGATAAGCTAATAGAAGGTTAGAAAAGGTCCCTTGGATGTGATTTATAAAGAGTATTGAGTGTCACATTGACAAAAACATGCAGTATAGCAGTAGTGAATATAAACATTCGATGTGGGAATATGATCGGGGGGCTAGAAAGCTGCTAAAGTACACATCAGAGGTGACCCTGAACTGAGTAAGGAATAATGGAAATAGAAATGTAGAGGAATGCTCATGAAGACGGAGAGATTAGGGTGGATTAAAAGACCATATTTCTAGATAAAGTCTATATTTAAAAGGTTATAAGAAGAGCCCTCATAAGAAGATACACAGAGAGAAGACACAGGAGACCAGGAGTTGTATAGTGTCTTAGAAGCCTAAAGGGGTGCGAAAGTAGATGAGGTGCTGTGCTGTTGTATGGAGCCAGAATTGTCAGAGGAATGGTAGCAGCACCCTGGAAGGAAGCTGAGGGCTCGCACTACGTGTGCTGCATCCACAGAGGTTTGAAAGCCTATCATGCAAAGAGAATGGAAAATAGAACAGTCCTGAATTCAGCCTTGTGGATATGCTGCTGACTTAGTTTGGCCAAAAACGACAGGTATGAGATAAATCTGTATAGAATGCAAAATGTTTCTCTTTTTTTATATTCTTTAAAGGTGCAAAAGAAAATTTGGGGATGTGAGTAAACTATTCGTGTGTAGAACATAAATTTAGTGGTAGTGGCATTGTGCTCATTATCAAAGAGTATCCCACTCAAACTAGAATTTGCAGAGGAGAGCAAAGCCACAGCAGCACGCATGGAATAACGTTAAAGATGCAAAGTGGACAGCATCTGACAGAAGAGTTGAGGAGGACAGGGCAAGGTCTCTTTCTGTTCTCATCAATAAAATAAGGAAGGTTGAAGAAATGGGTCTTAAAGTCCACGTTAGGTCTAGAGTTCTGTGCATCTTTTTCAGCTGCTTTCACGGCTGTAGGACAATGTATTCAAGTAGAAGAATGAAGCATCCTTTGAATGGTCACTCATCACCTCAATCATTTCCATCTATTCTCAGGACTCAGAATTCACAACAGATACTACAGATAGGACAGTTTTGCTCACCAAGTCGAGTACTGAATGCCTAACATCACCGTTACTATTGGAAACTTCATGCTGCTTAATTAGAGGGCATAGGTTGGTTATTTTAAGTGGAGCATGAACTCGTCCCTTTACTGCAGCGCCTAATCTCACCAGTACATGATGAAGTGATGCTAAACAGTGAGGTACAGTGTCCAGACAAATGTGAAATTCTGCCAGCACAGAGAGTGTGCAGTACAGCATGAAAGGAAGAGCACTCCTGAGGCTGCCTAATCTTTTTGTGGTTATTGCAAACTCTTGCTGTTTTTCTTAACACAAGGAAAATGATACTTAGTTATATACACTGAAGTTGAGGAGTAGGCTAATGAAACCATAAATCAAGGATAATTTAAAATTTTAAACATTAATAAATATTTTAAGGTAGTGTATCTAAGCATAGAAAACCAAAAGAAATTAAAACTGTTCAATTTTAGACTCTTGCTGAAGTGCTTTCTTAGTTAAGCCAGGAAGATCCATGCAATATAAGTGCTGAGGACAGCACCTAGCACCCAGCAGTGGCTTACCCATTAGCTGTTAATGTTTTACCCTAAGTACAAAGTGGTCTGTGTATCCTTGATGAATTTCATCAATTCATTTTTGACTTACTACCTAGCCTGTCAAAATTTTTGTGAATCTGGAATCTTTCAACTACAGAAATAGCTCTCTTCCAAACTTTGTAAAATTAACTTTTAGTCTTTTATTGTGCTTTGGTAATTACTTTTCTCCTTCCCAACAAGCTTCACCTTAAGGAAGCATTGAAATATTCCATAGCAGAGGACAAAATTTGAGCTGATCATGTCATGAAATGAAGAAAACGTCTATTTGGAAAAGAAAATAATATTCATCGCTATGGAAATATTTTTCCATTTTGGAAAAAACTTAAATCTACCAAACTCACTCCCTGTTTTCTTCCTAGATGGACATCTATCATCTGTCACTACTAATTTTCCATAGACTTTGTTTTTGACTGAATATGAGTTTACAAAACTCCATCTTCCATAATGTTCTTAAATCCTTTTTTTTTGGTACTGAGACCTTGAACTCAGGACCTTGTGCATGCCAGCCAGGCATTTGTGCCACTGAGCTGTATCTTCAGCCCTCCATAATGTTCTTTATCCTGTCATCATTTCAGTGTCCCCAATAGTGAGATCAATCTTTGACAGAGATAGCAGCATAGCTTTGGCTAACACAGTGACACCCTTTGATACAGTCACATAGTTGGACTGCAGAGTAACTAGATACATTCAGAGTAAATGGATAACCAGGCATGGTGGCACATGCCTGTAATCCCAGCACTCTGGAGGTGGAGGCATGAGGATCCTTCTGAGTTTGAGACCAGCCTGGGCTGCAAAGTGAGCTCAAGGCCAGCTGGGACTGCATAGCAAGACCCTGCCTCAAAGACAAAGAAAAAAAAAAGGTTAAGTGAATAAATCTCTAGAGGAAATAAAACTGAGTGTCTTTCTATTGAAACTTTATAAAATGTTTTTGTCACCAAATCTGTGACTGGTAGTATCTTACGGAAATGTGGGCAGACCTCTGGGGGCACCTTTTGGATTCGGAGCATATTTTACCAAACCTGGAAATAAATTTTTGCTTTTATAAATAGAATTGAAATATTCCCATATTTGCTTTAGGAAATACGGTCACGTGTCTTTCTATAGGTATTCTACAGAAATATTTTACTATAAAACTATTCCTTTATGATAATTTGAAGAACTTAGAGTCAAATAATAATTATTGTACCTAACATTATTGAGCACTTCGCAACAGCAGGTACTGTGCAAAATGTTACAGTTACTTCATGTGACTATTGTAATTCTATAAGAGAAGGGTATTGTAGATGAAGGTGTCAGCATCATCATGACCATTTGTCAGTGCAGAAACAGAAAAAAGGGTCTTTATGAGTCACCTAGAAACATTTAAATTCAGTGTGCTAGTGCATTATGATAGATAAGCCAAAAATATTCACTCTCCAAAAACAAAATCACTTACATTAATAAACCATGTTACTCAGCAGCACATGGCAGATTTTTGTGGAAATTAGGAGCAACTCAACTAATTAACAACACTTAACACTTAGGGAACAATTCATAGTTTGAGAAGTCTGCATGCTGTGTATTATCTCATCTGATCTATGTAACATCAGTGTAACTTTTAATGAGATGAGGCAGAACGTATGGTAACAAAAGCTCTAAATAGCTGAGCACCAGAATGACAGCTAAAAAGGGCCATGAAGACCTCGATTTGAGACATAACCTAGTATAGATTCTTTCATCTTAAAAAAATCTGCCAGGGAAGCTATCTGAGAGAGTTGATTTCAGGGGCTGGGGATATAGCTCAGTGGAATAAGCGCGTGCCTAGCAAGCGCAGGGTCCTGAGTTCGATCCCCAGTACCGCAAAAAAAAAAAAAAAAGAATGTGAGAGAGTTGATTTCTGCCATATTTCTAATAAAATATCCCATCCGCACACTCAGAAGTTTCAAGCAGATAATGATTTGAGGTTAGTGGATAGAATCTTAGTTGATTTCCTGGGAAGCCTTGCGCTTCAGTTTCAATAACTGTGGGGTGCGTTAAAGACACGTAAGTAGCAAAGAGCAATCTGGATGTGAGAAGAGGACCTTGGGGTTTGGTGGGAAGAAAGAGGCCCAGAAGCTGTGGTTTTTCTAGTGCACTGGCAGAGTCACCTGTGACCTTGAGAAAGGAAATTACAAACACCTGCTGTACCTCAAACTATGCTGCCCACATGCCGCAGACAGCTGTTGAAAGAGCAGGAGTGAAGGAATGCAGGAGGTAGTTATGAGTGTCACCCGCAAATGAGGTGACGGAGCTTCTGTAATACCTAAGCACGAATGATTTCCCAGAGGATGTTCTAGTCTTCATTATGATTTTCTTTCTCTGTTCTAGTAGGAAAAAGCCTTTATAATAAGTACCTCAGCTGTTGCTATCTGGTAACCTAAAGAGCCTAAAATGAAGTATATTTCCATAAACTATCCTCCCCAGGGCCCTCACAGGCCCTCTCCACTTTTAACTTTCTGTCAACACTACCAGCTACTTGGTTCCTACCAACAAATCTTGGTGATTTCTTAGGCTTTTTTAGTTCTTTCATGTCCCACATGTATTACTTTCTCCTTCCTTTATATTTCCATAGTCCATTATCGTAACCAGAATCAAGACACTGCTCTTAGACCCAAAAAGCTAAGTATTTGTACCGCTTTATCCGTCATACAGCACTTCACTTCTCGTAACAATCATTGTTGTATTTTTTGTGATAGCTTTACTTAATTATAGTGCATGCAGTGTAAACTTCACTTTTTTCAAGTCTATATTTCAGTGGCTTTGAGATTATTAACAGAATTACACAACCACCACAACCATCTATTTTTAAAACATACTCATTACCCCCCCAAGAAGAAATCCCATGCTCATTAGCACACATCTCCCACTATTTCCCTATTCCCATAACCCCTGACAGCTACTAAGGTTCTTTCTGTTTCTATAGATTACCTATACCAGACTTTTTACATAAATACAGCCTTGTGCCTGGCTTCCTTCACTTAGCGTGATGTTTGCAAGGTGCAACCTTGAAGTTTATATCAGAATTTCAGTCCTTCCCATGGCCAAGTAATATTTCATTATTTGTATACACGACATTTTCTTCATGCTTCCATTTTTTAGAGATTGTAAGTCATGCTTTGTGAACATTCACATATAAGGTTGGTTTTGTTGCTTCATGGGCACAGTCTTCAACTCCTTAGGAAAATTGCTGTATCATATAGTTACTGTGTATTTAATACTTTGAGGGGCTGCCAAAGTGTTCTCCAGACTACCTGAACCACTTTAAAATCCTGCCAGTCATGACTGAGGGCCCAATTTCTCCACATCCTCACTTGTTAGTGTTTTTTAATTACTATAGCTATCCTAGTAGATCAGTAGTATCTCATAATATTGATTTGCATTTTTCCATAATAACTAATCATGTGATCTTTTGAGATGCCATATGAATATCTTCTATAAAGAAATGTTTAATTGGAAACTTTTGCCCATTTCCTAATTCAGTAAATTATCTTATTTAATTATATAAATGACGTATTGCGTGTGAGATTTAGAGTTTATTTTACCAAACTTAAATGTAAATGTCTATTTTTAACTTAGAAAATTGGTTCATATATATATATATATTGTTGTGGGTATTCTGTAGAAAACACCAAGCTATTCTATAATAGAAGAATTTGGGGGTGTGATCAGGAATCAAAATCAGTCCCTCACACCTGCCGGACAGGTGCGGTGCCGCCGAGCTGGGTCCCCACAGTTTGTAAAATTTTATAAAGTCCAATTCATCTGTTTTGTTGTCACTTTTGTTTTTTATGTCCTGTCTACAAAACTGCTGCCTGATCCAAGACCACAAAGTTTAAATCCCATACTTCCTTAAGATTTTTATACACTGAGGTCATACTTTTAGGTCTGTAATCAATTTCAAATTAATTTTTGCTTTTGGTGTGATTTAAGGGTTGAAGGATCGTCTTTGTATTTCTGCATGGGGTCATCCAGTTATGGCAGCACCATTTGTTCAGAAAAGTGGGCTTTTTTCTCATTTAGAAGTCTTGAAGTCCTTGTTCAAAATCAGTTGATCATGAATGGAAGGTCTTACATCTGGACTTCCAGTTCCTTCACATTGATGCATATACCTGTCCTTATGTCAGCATTATAGTGATTTTATTTCTGTACTTTTGTAGAATGTTTGAAATGAGGATGCATCTTCTAACTTTGCTCTCTTTAGAAAGTGTTTCAGCTATTCTGGGTTCTGTGCATTTTCATTGATAATCTTATGATCATTTCAAATTTTTCCAAACATATTTTTATAGGAATTACATTGAATCTTAAGTCAAAATATAAACACAGTATTAGTGCCTTCCCATCTATTAACATGGACTTTTCCATTTGGTTTTTTTTTTTTTTCTGGTACTGGATTGAACTCAGGGCTTTCATATTGAACTACATCCCTACCCTGTCTATTGTATTGTATTGTATTGTATTGTATTGTATTTATTCTTTTGAAACTTGGTTTCACTAAACTGCCCAGCAGTGCTCAAACTTGGTGCCCTCCTGCATCAGTGTCTTGAGGGTATTAGGATTACTGGGATGTGGCGCCATGACCAGCTCATTTTATTTAACTCTTTCAAAATTTTTTCAAGATTGTTTTATGGTTCTCAGTTTGTAAGTCTTAAACAACTGTTGTTAAATTTATTTTGATACTGTTGCAAATCAAATTAGTTTTATATTTAAATGGTTCATTACTCAGATAGAGAAATATAAGCAATTGTTATTTGCCTTGTATCCTACAAACTTGCTGAATTTATTAGGCTCGTTTAGGTTTTTGTTGTTGGGTTTTTTAGGGGTTTTTTTGTCAATTCCTTAAGGTCACTCACACACCAAATCATGTTGTCTGCTAATACAGTATCATTGCTTCCTTTTTAATCCTGGTACTTTTATTCATTATTTCTTTTTGTTTTGTTTTACTTTGGGTTTGGGTTTTTTTGTTTGTTTTTTTTTTTTTGGTGTCGGCATCTGAACTCAGGACCTTGCGCTTGCCAGGGGGGTGCTGTGCTGCTGAGCTAGATCCCCGGCCCCGTATCCATTACATCTCTTGTGCCTAATTCCCCTGACTACTGCAGTGCTTCAGTGGTAAGGCTGAGTGCCTTTGTCTTGTCTAATTTCACTCGTCTAAATTATGATGTTAATCGCATACTTCTTAAAAACACAACCGGGCAACTTCTGTACGGTTGAGGACATTCTTACTTCGTTGAATGTTGTTAGAAGAAAAAGATATTGCCTTTTGTCAAACGTTTTTTTTTCTCTATCAACATGTTTGTATGGGTTTTAATCCTTAGGGCTGTAAATATGGTCTCAAATTGATGAATTTTTGTATGCTAAGCCCACTTGTCATTCCTGGGACAAATCTCACTTGATCGTGGTATATAATAATCCTTTTCATGCATTATAGATTCTGTTAATTAGTATTTTGTTGAGGATTTTACATCAATATTTGTACAGATGTTGATCTATAGTTTCTTTGGTCTCCTCATTAATCTGGTTTGGGGATACAACTAGTACTAACCCCACAGAATGAAGTGGGAAGTGTTCATGTCTCCCTTATTTATGAAAAGATTGATATTTCTTCTTTTAAATTGTGGTTTAATTCATCAGTATATCTAGGCCTAGACTTTTGGGGGGAAGTTTTAATCTCTTGATTCTTGCAGGCCTGTTCTTTCTGATGACTTAAATTGTATCTTTCCAGGAATTTGTCCTTTTTATCTAAGGTGTTTAATTTATTAGCATAAAATTGATGATATGTTCTCCTTATTCCATTTAATTCTCTGAGCCTAGTATCAATGTCCCCACTTTCATTCCTGATTTTATTAACTTGAGTCTTACTGGCTTTCACCCTTGATCAAGCTAGCCAGAGTTTTGTCAATTTTCTCAGTATTTCAAAGATAATTTTCTGTATATTTCTTTTCTTTTACTCTATTTCCAGTTGTTGTTTTTTTTTTTTAATTTTCTTCTGCTTGCTTTGGATTTAGTTTTCTTTTTCTGGCTTTAAGACATAAGATTAAAGCAATGATCTTATATCTTTTCTCTTAATAAAATCATGTAAAGTTGTAATCTTTCCTCAAATCACTGCTTTTCCTGCATCCCATACATTTTGGTATGTTGTGGAGTTTTAATGTGTTTGGGTTTTTTTATTTTCATTTATGTGTTTCCTGCTTTGACTTAGTGGTTATTTGGAGTGCATGGTTTAATTTCCACACATTTGTGAATTTCATTCTGCAACTGATTTCTATCTTGAATTCACTATGTTTGGAGAGCATACTTATATTTTCTGATTTTAGGTTTATAAATTTATTTCTTTAAAAATAATTTATTTTAGCAAATAAAAGCAACATTGAGATTTCATCTCACCCCAGTAAGATTGGCCAGCATCAAGAAATCATCCAATAACAAATGCTGGAGAAGCTGTGGAGAAATAGGAACTCTGCTGCACTGCTGGTAGGAATGCAGACTGGTGAAACCACTGTGGAGATCAGTTTGGAGATTCCTCAGCACACTAGGTCTAGAGGTCCCATTCAAACCAGCTATTCCCCTTCTGGGTATTTTCCCAGAAGATCTGAAAACATCATATCACCACGATATATGTGCACCCATGTTTATAGCAGCACAATTTGTAACAGCTAAATTGTGGAAGCAACCCAAGTGCCCATCCACTGAGGACTGGATAAAGAAACTGCAACATTTTTACATAATGGAATATTAACTGTAAAGAAAGACAAATTTGAGGCTTTTATAGGCAAGTGGTCACAATTAGACACCATACTCATAAGTGAAATAAATCAGAGGTACATGTGTAAGCAACGTATTATATCACTAGTGTAAGAACCTGAAAGTGGGAATATAAAATAGGAGGTATGGAGGGAATCTCCTCAAAAGTAAAGAGTAAATGGGACGAGGGGAAGGAGAAAAGGAAGAGAGGGACAAATATGTGTGTGTGTGCAGGGTGCATATCCACTGTTGACTTATGTCACTTTTTGGTAAGGAACAGTTAATGATTGGTTGTTTGATCAAAATTGTGTATCTATATGTGTTTTCCTTGCATACACTTTGAAGTTTTCAATATGTAATACAGCAACCATTGTTAATTCCCTGTCACTTTGTCTATAATTCAATTTTGATTGTACTGTTATTGTGCTACTTTGTGTCTCTTTGTTAATGTTTTCCTTTTCCTGTTTCTTTTTTACTTTAAAAAAAAGATTTATAGTTTAGCATATTGTCTATCCTAAGAGTATTCTATGTGTGCCTGAGCAGATTATGTATATAGCTTGCGTTAGGTGTCATAATCTATAAACATACGTTAGATTGTTTGTTTATAATATTGATCTAATCTCCTGTTTCTATGTTGATTTTCTGCTAGTTCTATTCATTATAGAAAGTAGCTTATTGAAGTCTCTAGTATTATTGAATTGTTTATTTCACCTTTCAATTCTGACAAGATCAGGTGCATTCAGGGTGGTATGGCCGTAGTCACCTCTCAATTCTGGCAGTTCTGCCTTACATATTTTGAGACTGTATTAGGTACATACATACTAATAGTTACATATCCCTGAGTGGTTGATCCTTTTATCGTTGTAAAATGTCCTACTTGTCTTTAGTGTCAGGTTTTGTACTAAAGACTTTTCTGTCTTGTTGAGACAGGATTTCACTATGCATCTCAGGCTGGCCTTGAACTCACTGTGTAGCCCAGGCCGGCCTCAAACCCGCAGTGACCCTCCTGCCTGACCTCCCAAATGCTGGCATTACAGGCGTGCGCCACCACACCTGGCATTAAAGTCTATTTGGCCTGATATTAGACACCCACTCCAACTGTTGTTTTTCCTACTATTCTTTTCAACTATTTATGACTTTAAGTCTGAATGTTCCTCCACATATAGTTTATAGTATGATCATAAATGTTATTCATGCTGGAGATTTCCTCTTTCAGTTTATGATTTTAATCTATTTGCATTTGATGTAGTAGAATTAGTTCTGGTAGATTGGTATGGTAGAATGATTTGGTAGAATTAGTTCTACAATTTGTTTTTATTTTTAACATATCTTAGATTTTGCTGTTCATTTCTCCATTTCTTAGAGGTGAAATTATTGTTTTTGTACTACACCATTTTAATCTTTTTTCCCTGCTGGCTCATTTTTGGGAGGTTTTTTTTTTTAATAGTTGCCCTCGAAATTATAAGTAACATCTTAAAATACTCTAATTTGAATTACTGACAACTTAATTTTAACAATATATAAAATCCTTGTTTTGATATAGTTTTTTCCTCACCTGCATTCTTTGTGCTGTCATACAAATTATTTCTTCATAATGTTGTAAACCAATGAATATACTTTTATAACTTTTTTACAAAGTTATTTTTTAAATCACAGAGCAAAAGAAGTACAAGTATTATATGTAAGTGTGAAAGACAGGACATATATTTATTTATATTTTTATATTTACTCATGTAATTACCTCTTATCAGTCTTTAATTTCCTCATGTGTATTGCATTTGCACTGAATACTCTTTCTATTTCGGCGTAATGGGGTTTGATTTAATTTTTGCTGAAGGGTAGATCTGCTAGCAATAAGCTGTCTGCTTATGACTTACCTCGTTTTAATTACTCCTTCCTTCTTAACGCGTATTTTTACTGGATATTGAATTCTGGGTTGTCTTACATAATCTTACCAACTTCTGGCTGCTGTATTTTCTAATGTGAAGTCTATTACTGATCTCTTCTAAGTGAAATTGTTTTGTTGTTGTCTTGCTGCTTTTGAGATTCATTTGTTAGCTTTGGTTTCCAGCAGTGTGCATGATACGTCAAGTTTGGATCTTTTTAGTCTCACCTGTTGAGAGCTCGCTTAGCCTCAAATACTCTTTCTGCCCTTTTTGTGTCTCTTCTTCTGGTAACCCTGTAATGCGTAAGCGTGTACATTTGATGGTGTCCCACACCCGTCTGAGACTCCGGTCATTTTTGTCCTTTTTTTCATAGGCTGGATAATCTCAAGGTATTTATCTTGAAATTCAGGATTTTTTTTTGTTTTGTCACTTCTTGTTGTGTCCCTGTACTATTATACTTTTCAACTCCATAATTTTGTGGGATTTTTTAAACTCTCTTTTTATTGGTTTTCTACTTGGTGAGCTATTATTTTCATAATTTCTCTTAATTATCTTTAGACAAGGTTTCTTTTTTTTTTTTTTTTTGCGGTACTGGGGATCGAACTCAGGACCCTGCGCTTGCTAGGCAAGCGCTTATACCACTGAGCTATATCCCCAGCCCCATAGACAAGGTTTCTTTTTAGTGATTGAACATATTTATAATGCTGATTTAAAATCTATGTCTAGTAAGTCCAAATCTGGACTTTCCTCAGGAACAATTTTTGCTAGCATTTTTGCTTCTTGTATGGTCAGACTTTCTTGTTTCTTGTGTCATCTATAATTTCTATGGATGAGTAGACATTTGTGATAATATAATATGGCACAATTGGAGATCTAATTCCCTGGTTCCAAACTTACATCACCATTTAAAGTAGCTACAGTGTTAAGCCCTTGGCACTGATGATTTCCGACAAATACCCTAGGGATATAGCCATTTACACAGTATGGTCTTCAGGCACATCAAAGACCCCTGTGAATCAGCATATTGTAGGGAGTTGCCTCACAGATCATGGAGTGATGCTGCTGTGGGGGATTGCACTTTGTTTCCTTTTTTTTTTTTTTGCGGTACTGGGGATCGAACTCAGGACCCTGCGCTTGCTAGGCAAGTGCTTATTCCACTGAGCTATATCCCCAGCCCAGGGACTGCACTTTGGAAAGGCTGTAACCATTCTGCCTTCTCTGGTGATTGCTAGGCTGCTGTCTTCCACAGCTACCTTTCTGAGCCTGTTCACTTTCAAGGTTACCCTGGAGCTGGCAATGGGGTAATGGGAATCAGGCAAGTTAAGACTATATACTTTCAGGGATCATTTCTATAGTACGTTACTAGAGAAGTTTCTCTGATCATGTAGAGTACGGGAATCAGGCAAGTTAACACTCCATGAAGCCTCCTGTTTTATCAAGAGTCAACTATTTTTCTTAAACATACACTCTTCAGATCATTGCAAATTTTTAGTTAATTTTTCAGAGTTCTGTTGAATTTGATTTTGACCATTTTTTTGTGGATTTTTATTACTTCATTTTAGAACCAATTCCTCTACTCATGTAATCTGAGGCTCAGAATTTTCCATTTACTTCTTAGGATTTTATGTGCTACTTTCTGCCTTGCCATTTAAAATTCTTTCTTGTATGTTTTGTAGTCCCGTACTCTAACATTCTATCTCCTTTTGTATCACAGTTAAATTTATATGCTGACATAGAGATACCTTTTATATTTATTATCCCTTTTGTTACTATATCCTCATTTTTCTCCCCACTAAACCATATACATGAGCTTTTGTATGAATATTTTATTTGACATTGGAAGAAGTATGTAGGCCTCAGTTTTAATGTCATGAAAAGTTAATTTTTGATGTCTGGCTATCCTTTCTTGCATTTAAATTTTATCATTCAAGATTTTTGTTAGTCATATTTCCACTGCTGTGACAAAATACCCAAGGTAATCAACTTAAAAAGGAGGAGTTTATTTGGGCACAATCTTGAAGGTTTTAGTCCTTGATCAGTGGGTCCCATGGCTTACGGGCCTTTGGAAAGATAGTAACAGCATGGTGCAAAGCACATGGAGAGGAAGCTGCTCACCTCACGACAGCCAGGAAACAGAGAAAGGAGGAGACTGGCACCCCCAGCCCCCTCTGTGGCACATCCCTGGTGAGAAATCTCTCAGGGTTCTGCCACTTCCCAGTCATGCCACATTCGGGGACAAATGCCCTGACACGTAGACCCCTTAGGAGAGACATACCGAAGCCATAGCACCCTGTTCCAGTTCAAAAGGCTCATGTCCATCTCATGATACAAAATGCATTAAGTCCATCTCTGAGAACTCCCAAAATTGTAACTGTTCTGTCATTGCTCAACAGTTCAAATCCAAAGTCTTCTCTAAGACTCAAGGGAATCTCAACTATAAGCTCCTGTAAAATTCAAAACAAGTTATATACTCTGAAAATACAGTAGCACAAGGTAAGCATTCCATTCCAGCAGAAAAGAATAGAGCATAGAAAGTAGATATCAGACCAAAGGAAGGTCAATAAAAAGATATGTTTTAGAACCTGTTTGATAAAATACTAAAGTTTCACTGTAAGCAGTATATACATTGTGGTTTGCAGTAAGAAAAGGCTTAATACCAGTTATCTTCATCCCTTTGGGCTGCTATAACACAATACCAGAGCCCCAAGTAACTTAGTGGAAACACTTTTCACCATTCTGGCCACTGGGAAGTCCAAATCAAGGCCCTGGAGAATTTGTATCTAGGGAGGGCTCATATCCTGGTTCACAAATGGTACTTTATCACTGTGTCTTCTTAGGGTAGTGGTAACAGAGAATCTCTCTCGGACCCCTTAAAGGCACTACTTTCTGTTTCTGCCTTCTTGATCTAATCACCTGTCAACATCCTGCCCAACACACACACACTAACACTCCTAATCCCATCGTTTGGATGGTTAGGTTTCAAAACCTGAGTTGGGAGGAGGCTTACAAGCATTCAAGCGATAGCTCTAATTTTCATGTAACAATTAGCTTTTACATACAAATGATCTTTACTCTTAAATCTCAAGTTTAGTCTGACTTCCAATCATCCCTATTTGTGGAAGAAAAAGCCAATATTTCCAAATGATAAATTTAGAAGAAATGTTTTCTTCTTATTATTATTATTTAGAGGCTTTTCCCATGCAAAATTGCAGCAATCACACAGAACCTTTTCTAATTTATGCATGATCACAAGTAAACCACACTGTTATCCAGTAAATTAATATTTTCAATTTAAAATCCATGAAAGATATTTTTGGAATAATTATATACTATGGTAGAATTTTAAAGCTGCGAGTTATGTCACATATCATCTTATCTAAACTCCTTACTTTAACATTGAAAAATCTAAATGCTGATATGCTTACCTTGACAGGTTAAAAACTGGCAACTCATTCTTTTGGTTCAAGTTTGTTGTTATGGTTTGTGTCAGCATGTCCCCTCAAATCCTCATGCAGTCATGAGGCGGGGCTTCTATGATTTGTGATTGATCCATGATCCAATGCTGGGGTTATGGGTGTGAGTGTTATACCCTCCCTGGGGCGGGATAGTTTGCATACACTGTAAAGGGAGGGAAACAGGCTGCTCGCCACTGCTCCTCCCTTTTGCTCTCGTTGCTTTTGCTGTTTTCTGCCGCCATAAACTCTTGCCCTCTGCCGTGCGCCACTCTGCCTTGGAGCCAGCCAAGTATGAACTGAAACCTCCACAAACTGTGAGCTAAATAAATCTTTCCTTCTTTAATCCTGAGCATCTGGTGTTTTGTCTCAGCAGTGAGAGAAAAGCAACCAAGACATTTGTCACTCTTTCCATTATTCTCAACTGTTATTTTTCATAGAATATTTCAAATTAAAAACATTGAAATGCATATTTGCCAGTGTTAACTTTTACAAATAGTGGCATTATATCCCATGATAGCAATCACTAATTTGTCTGGAACAGACACAATAAACTTTGCACAATTCTATGCTTTCTTTATCATTTTCTTAGCCTATTATAATCCAGGTAAGATTAATTTAAAAAATGAGACCTTTATTTCTTTTTTAATAAATATTTTTAGTTGTCTGGTATGATATTCATAGAAATAATTAGAAGAGACTCATAAAATGTTGGAAGTGGGGCATTATACATTTTTAATAACCCAGTGCCACTATTAGGAATGGGGTTATTTGAATATTTAATAATGTGCTTTTTTATAGTCAGTATTTATTATTATATTTGGTTTTCTACTAACATTTTATCCTTTTTTTCTATTTTAATACTAAAGATCAAATATTTACTTAAAGCTTTTTTTATCTTTCAAAATAATTAATAAAGTATTGCTTTATGGACCAGGGATATAGCTCAATGGCACAGCACCTGCCTGTCAAGCACGAGTTTGTGAGTTCGATTCCTGGTACCAAGAAAAAAAGTAAGATTTTGCTTTAAATTTACAGCAAAAACCCTGCCAGTAACTATAAGGAGAACCTGCAAATGTTTGGCCAATCTGCACGTGCTTTTTTTTTTTTTTTTGCGGTACTGGGGATCGAACTCAGGACCCTGCGCTTGCTAGGCAAGCGCTTATTCCACTGAGCTATATCCCCAACCCTTCTGCACGTGCTTGAGGCAAAATTCCAAAAGCAAAGGAAAGTGGTAGAAGTTAAGAAAGTCATGTGAAGAACAATAAAATGGGAAAGATTCACATTTCCTGACAGCCCAAGTAGAAACACTTCTTTATATGTGTGGCATCAAGCAGAATCATTAGGAAGGTTACATCTTTGTAATGGGATCAATTTAGAACTAGAAAAAGTCTTCTCCAAAACTGCTCTAAAAAACTTTAAAGTAAATCTAGAAAGGCTCAGACTGATCTTAAGTAACCACATGCCAGAATAAGCTCTTTAAAGGAATACAAAAAAATCCAGCCCTCATTAAAGTCAAGTTCACACGCATTAGTTTCCTAGGGCTGTTGTACCAAACTGCCACAGACTTAGTGGGTTAAAACAAATAAAATTTAATTCCCTGACAGTTCTTGAGAACAGAAATCTGAAGTCAAGTTCATGAAAGGAGAAAGCTTAAGGAGGTAATGGGACCCAGATGCTACATTGACTATTACTGACTGGCAGAGAAGTTCTCCAGTGACTAAGGACCCACTGAAGCAGTGCTGGCGAAAAAGTGCTGAAGAACATGAGTTTACTCAACATAACTTGGCTTGTTGAATGACTGGGGCATTATGAGTATTGACTATTGAATTGTGTTGCAGACAGAGATGTAAGAAACAACTGTGCTGTACTGCTCAACTCTACTGATCGATATTTCTTCAGCATACATTGGTTTCAAAGATCACTGAGAATTCTTCAGAGACAGCTATAATTATGTTTAATTTCTTGAAAATTAATACAAAGACCAGTACACTAAATGTCTTATCATAACCTGACAGACTGCTATTAAAGCAAGAAATAGTATCTTGAAAGCGTTTCCATGAAACTGAGAAATATGTGAAACATACAAAGCTTGCTGGTGGCATTTCAGCCATGATCATGTCTAAGCAAGTTGGCTTTGAGAATGAGAAGCAACTCTTTCAAATACAGATGGTGCCCACTTAAAACATGGTTTGATGGTGGCTCGGTGTGAAAGGGCACCCATGCAAGTATTTTGTTTTTCACTTTCACTACAGCACTCAATAAATTATGACATATTCAACACTTTGTTATCAAATAAACTTTTTGTTAGATGATTTTGCCCAGCTATAGTCCTGTGTAAGTGTTCTGAGCTCATTTAAAGTAGGCCAGGATAAAGCATGATGTTCAATAGGTCTAATGTAAATGCATTTTAATCTTAATGATATTTCAGGTCATGGCTTATTAAAATGTGATGTCATTATAAGTCAAGGAGCATCTGTATGTGAACAGAATGGACTTTTTGAAATACTTTGCAACCTGTCTTTACCGACATGAGCACATTAGCCCATGTCTTTAAACTTTTGTTGAGGAGAGATTTTGTAACTACTGTCAGCTCAAGATTTGGATCACATTGCTGAAGATAACTCTGTCCTACCTACATGGCAACCACTTTGGTCAGGAAATAGAATGTTACAGAGGACGCTCCTCAGGAGAATGGTCAGGACAGATCTTCTGTAGGGAAGTGTGGCGGAACAAGGAGAAGGTAGAGATGGAATCATTTAATTCAACACAAACCTCTTGGTGGGACAGTGCTTCTTAGCTTTCTTGTGCAGCTTTACTGTTGCAATAATACAATGTAGTTGGAGATGGGAAAGGCATGATTTACTCAGAATCTACTGCCAAATTAAAACAAGCAAAAAAGTTTACTATGTAAACTGTTATCTGAAGAGAGTAAGTGGTTTTCAAATAAGAGCACATTGGGTAAAAATTTGTAGTAGAAGACATTTTCTCATGAGCTACATAGTGTTTGTTCTGTGCCTCTAATAGGCTAAGAAAAGAGTCACAGACAGATGGTGAGATGCTACTGCCAGGATGTGGACTATTGGCATGCTGACACTAATTCCCTGTATAGCAATCTGTACATAAATGTCCGTAATAGTATCGTGGTGTCATGCTCCAAAGACTGTTCCTTTGCTTTAGAGGAACAGTCTTGACTATCTAGCCTAACTATCACCTTACCAAGGATGCTTTCCATGAAATTTCATGACACTGTTTCTAAATCAAGAGGTAAAACTATAATAGTGTAGCCAGACATAGTGGCACATTCCTGTAATCACAGCACTTGGGAGCTGAGGCAGGAGGATCACCACAAGTTTCAAGCCTGAGCTACATCGAGAGTTCAAGACCAGTCTGAAGTAGTGAGACTCTGTCTCAAAAAAACAAAAGCCATAGTAGTATAGAACGTAGTACTGTAAGTTGATAAGGACAAGAAATGAAAACCAGGTAGGCTTTGCCCATTTACATTTCCAAGACAGGGTGGTAGTAAGGGACCCGTATGATACCATCAGATTATGGGACTATACCAGTAGTCTTCTAGGGTCACGGCGTCGTAGACTGAGTAGCTTAACCAACAGAACTTTACTTTCTCACAATTTTGGAAGCTGGTAGCTCAAAATTAAAATGCTAGCGGGGCTGATTTCTCCTGAGGCCTCTCACGGCTTGTACACAGGCACCTTCTCATTTCCTTGTCTCTTCCTTTTCTTATCAGGACAGTAGTCCTGAAACCTTTGGATTTCATTTCATTTCAACTGTGATTACCTCTCAGAGGTCCCAGCTCCAAATACATCCACACTGAGGTTAGGACACCAACCTATGAATTTGGAGGGTACAGTTCAGTCCATAATACTTGCAGAGTGTAGAACATGTTGGTAAGTACTGACAGGCCATGTGATTTGGTTCTGTAAGAAGCAAATATCATCACCCATGGGCACTCTGATAGGAAGTCAGTGAAGGGTCTCACAGTAGGACTTGCGGACCCTAGTACCTCTAAGGAGTTCTTTCATGTGAACCTTTGTGGAAAATTCAACAAAAGTTTTCAGATTTCAGTTTGATGAGCTCCAGATTATCAGTAATCCAGAGTATGTCACAAGCCTGAGGTGGGACTTCCAAAATGATGCTGGTCACTAAGCCAAATGTCCCTTACTCTCCTTCCCAACAGCCACCTAGGGCTCAAATAAATAATCATGCAGTGACCTCATATTTGCATAAAACTCATTAAATCTGTGCTGTTTCACTGATGTAGCAGGACCAGGACACAACAATAGGAATGAACCACCACGAAGTTCCTGGGACTGGGGCTGCGAGCATCATGGAAGGAGGATAGTGGACCTACAGGTGATTGAGGACAGCTGATCTTCTAAGCTTAACTGCTGCTGTCCAAAAATGTGTTTTAACTTCCTTTCTTTCCTACTTTTTCACCTAATTTGGCTCTACACAGAAATGGCCTATAAATATGTTTGGGTTTTTAAAAAAAAAAAAGAAAAAGCTAGGTTTAAGTCCTGACAGTACCACCTCCTAGTTCACTTGACTTTAGCCAAGTTATTAAATTCTCTAGACATCAGTTTGTTCACCTGTCAAATGGAAATATGAATACATGCACTCACAGAGCTCTCAGGAGGCTTCATGTGTCATGAGGTGACACACAAACCACTAAGCATGGTGCCTAGAATGTGGCAGGCATTCCACACATTTTATTTAGCTTCTCTGTAATTGTGCGAGCTAAGAAAATGCAAGAGCAGACATTTGGAGAAGAAAAGGCAAAGGGAATAATGAGAGGTTCCCTTTTCATAGTGATTTAACATCAACATTCTAAAGTTATAAAAGTTTTATAAGCCAAAACAAAATCCTGCATGGCATGTTAGAAATTACTGTGTTAGGCAGTAAACCGGCATTACATCTGAACCATTTTAATGAGGTTACCATTACTGCCCGTACAGCATGTGACAGCACTTAATTCCAAACTTATTCATTACTCTGTTGATGCGTTAATAAATACTGTGGAATCGATGAAGAAACAGTTTGGTGGACACTGATGGAATCCCCTGCTCGTAACCCTTCTGTGTCTTCCCCTTGGCCACAGGGTTGAGTGCAAGCTCCGGCTGCAGCATTTGCAGCCTGACTCTACTTACTCCCTTCTCTTAGTTTCCCCAGCTCTTCTGTGTGAGCTGCCACCCACGACTCCAGGCTCCCACCTTACTGAGCTGTTTGGGGTTTTTCCTGTGCTCCTACATGCCGTAGAACCAGCTAAGCCACATCTCTCCACCTGGCTAGTTCCTGCTTATGCGTTAGTTCTCCCACTAAGCCTAAGTGAAGTACCTCCTTTAAAAATCACTCTATTTACCATCAGATATTTAGTCCCTAACAATATAAGGTACATTAGGATTTCAGTGTTTTTTAAGTGAACGAATCAATACTCAACCTAATTGCAAAGGATTATAACGATGATCTTGCTTTTTCTATAATCCGATTGTGCAACCTATGCATTTCAAACCCTTTTTTATTGGTAGTGGTATTGATTTGGGGGCAGGGTGTTGTTTATGTTCTGTGTTTTGTTTGGAAACTGTTTATTTTACATGAGTGTGTTAAGTAAGTCAGTTACAACACATGATATAGTGAATTATGATCCTATTAGCCACAACCATGCTGCTTGTTCTCAAGTGCACATGGTACACATGCACTGTGTCTGTACTCTACCTGGTCATTTGACCGTAAGTCCAGAGTTCCTCTGTTTACACAGATGTTTATGTGTTGACCAAAAGCATCCACTGCGGTATTTACAGATACTTAAGTGTAATGTTTTTAGCATTTATTTCAAGTATTAACATCAATAATATTTTATATTTAATTATATATTATTATTTTATAATTTAATGCATCCCTTGTGTGTGGCAACAGATGTCCATGTGGCTGACAGTCTTGACTGGGGCTACTTCCAGGTAGGGCTTATATTATGAGTGTCCTGAAAAATCATGCTAGGGTTTATTTTCAGGTCAGGCCTCATTGTGGGGAAAATATGGTAAACTCTTTATTATTTTACTATCTAGTCTTTGCTTAAATTAAATACTTAAAATGAGTTTTTTTATTTTTAAATCACTTAGCTTTTACTAACTGCCTTATAAGGTTCAATAACAAAGACTTGAAAAAGAGTGAAAAAACGGTGAGCTTTTCCCACCTCAAGAGGTATATGTTCTTTCCTAAACACATAGTGCTTACATCAAAATATGATAGTCTTTTAGACACAAATATGAGTTAATAACAGAAGTTTTAAAGTGACTGATGACCTATGCATGTGGTGCCATAATTTTATAATAATATAAAAGTAAATGTTTTTGTTTTAAATTAAAAATTTTTATACAATGGAGTATTACTCAGCTATGAAGATAAACTCGAGGCTTTCATAGGCAAGTGGATGCAACTAGAGACCATTTGTTTTACAACTCCAGAAATTGAACCCAAGGCCTCACACATGCCAGACACACACTCTACCACTGAGCTTTGGTCCTAACCTTTTCTTCTTAATTTGGAGACAGAATTAAGGGTCTCTAAATTGCCCAGGCAGTCTTCAAGCTTGCAATCCTCCTGCCTCACCCCCCTATATTGTTGGGTTTACAAGTTTATACCCCATTTACATTTTCAAATAGGGAGAAAAAAACAGTAGAATGAGTGTATTCTTCACTACACATATTATTTTGCCCTGGTTTACCCAGTGCATCAGACCTAAAATGGATTGAGATCTCCCTCCCTCTGACTGCCGTAAAGGATTTTTAAATGATGTGTAATCAGTACCATATGACTTAGACTTGAATTTTTCAAAAGACAAAAAAGTCCAATATAATGATTACTGTAACAACACGAAGTAGATGTCATAGAAAGGGCTTTCCTCATAAATTTGTATATAGCAAACCTCAGCTTATATGGGTATATTTAAAGGTAGTCAAAAGATTTAGAGTGTTGATTTAAAACCACAAAACTATATTTTTTTAGAGAAATTTATATCTGAAAAAGAAAAAAAATGACAATAAACCAAGTAATCCACAGTTGAGTTACACAATCAGGTTGTCCTAGTGGGCTCTTCCTTTTGGCAAAACTATTAACCTTGTAAAGAATTCTCTTTCAGATGCATCTGCCTGGCACAGAGAATGAGATCTAAAGGTGTTGTATAAAAACTTCTAAGAAAGTGAATGGTGTGGGAGCTTTTTTTAAAATTTGCTTCACAGTAATTTACTTTAAAAAATTAACATCTGCTATTTTGAAGCTAATCTTAGTGTGTTGGATGCCCTTAACCATTTCTCAATCCCACAGTCTTTTATCTTGCTTCTCCTGCTGTGTTCCCACCACCCCTGATCCCATTAGCAAACCTTGAGACAGCCTCAGACTTACCAAAGTGCTGCTTTGGTTTCAGCTGCTCTTCTGCAAGAGGAAGTGAGTGCTGGGGGTTTCTCGGTGGCACGGTTGTGATAAAGCTGTGGTGCCCTTATCTCTCCTGTAGGTAGTGGCTCTGTATGACTACACAGCGAGCCGATCAGATGAACTAACCATCCATCGCGGAGACATTATCCGAGTGTTTTTCAAAGATAATGAAGACTGGTGGTATGGCAGCGTAGGAAAGGGGCAGGAAGGCTATTTTCCAGCTAATCATGTGGCTAGTGAAAGTAAGTTTTATGCTCCCTTCCTGGTTTACTAACATGGTATAACTGACAGTCCAAGATTTTGTCATTTTCTACTCTTTAATTTACTGTCTTTATAATCTTTTCCTGTGTTTACCAATAGGTATTGCTTTTCCACTCATGATGCAAAAACTTAAAAGGGGAGGCACTAGTGTGTCAGCATGCTGCCTCACTCTGAGATTGGAATTACCTGCGGATTGTCCTTTCATCCCAGGAGGCTTGCCCTCCAGCGCCCAGCGCACCCCTCCAGCTCTCGCCCCGCCACCTGCTGCACACGCAGTTTTGTCCCCGCTTCTCTTGCCGCACCGACTCCCCTGTTGACCAACATCTGAACAGCCTCTAGTTCCTGAACTCCTGCTCTTCCATTGTGTGTGGCTCAGTCCACTCTGGCTACCTAATAAAGCAAAAGTACAGTGGCTTCGTTCTTATACACACCAAGCCTCCATTTGTAAAAGGAAAGAACTGAGCTAAAGACAAAATTCTCTCAGTTTCTGAAAGATGTAGATTCAGTCCTAGGCTTTGAGGGAAGAAAATAGAATGAACACCAAGAGTTTGAAAATAAAATAATTTACAACTGTCACAAAAGGGGAAAACTGAGAAGAAGGGCTTTTTAGGAGAGTGCATCCTATCATCAGTTAACTTGACACTGTATTAAGAAAAGCACACCTCAGAGGGGCCAGGAAAACATTTCTGATCCTTGCTTAGCGGCTTATACTGCTGTGCCTCCTATGAAATGAAGATGTTGAGATTTGTCAACTCTCAGCTTTCTTCCAGAAACATTGAGAGTCATATGGTTTGGGCTTAAAGTGTAATAACTTGAGAACACTATGTTTTCAATATTTACTGTTAATCTTTGTTTCGGAGAAGTAATTGTTACAAATAATAGTTGGTTTTCAGACTAGCCCGTGAAATCCTATTTGACCCAAACTATGATTCCTAACCTAAGTTACCAACTTTAAAAACAAACGATCTGAAGAAAAGGAAAAAGAATTTCTTCTTTGAGTACGCAACACACAGACAGGTCTAGATACAACTATCTATCTGTGGCTTCCCGCCGGTACCTGCTCCTTCCCAGTACTCCGCTTCCCAGTCTCAAGTGGCCCCAAGTCTCTTTGCAGCTCCCTTCTTCAGCCTTGAGGGGTGATGCAAAAAGACAATGAATGTTTAGGGTATTTTTAATGTATTGAAGTAGAAGACACTCACCCTTCAGCCCCCTCAGGGTTCTCCCGTAGCTTCCAGCACACTTACCCTGCGTTCTCGCCGTTCCCTGCCCTGAAGCAGTTCTGGAAGACTTCTTTTATGAGTGTCTTTTAAAAAGCATGATTAAAAATTTGGTGATGGCCACAGCAGAAGGCCCTCCACGAGAAAGGCTCACAGCATCGCAGTGTGTCTCTTCTGTCTCACTGCTGCGCAGCCCCTGGCTCTTCCTCTGAGTGCAATGAGCATGACAGGTGAACACTCTGAATTGATTTGGCACGTCAAGGCCACCGTGACAGCACAGCTACTAAAGAAGCTCATGGAAATGATTTCCAGGACTGCTTGAGAAAGTAGTAAGACCCCTGGGTGTGGGGGCACACACTTGTAATCCCAGCCCTAGGGAGGCTGAGGCAGGAGGGTTGCCAGGAATTCAAGGCCAGCCTGAACTGCATGGCAAGACCCTGTCTCCAGAAAAAAAGTGACAAGACCAATGGAATAAGTGTGCTGTACATGAGGAGAAATATTTTGAAGGGGAATTAATGGCAATGTATCTTTTACTGCAATAATTTTTCAATTTAAACATGTCATATATTTGGATTATACCTTCTATCTGCCACCTTCAGCAAACTCCTCTTCTTCCAAGTACTGTCTCAAAAATTACCCACTTCTCTATCACATAACATGATTCTTAATTTTCTCTGTGCCATAGTTTTAGTTACATGTTTAAAAGAGGGTACATAATGGAGAAAACTTGGAGAGGAACTTTAGGACAGGTTAATGCCTTGCATATATAATATATGACAGTGTTTAACTCATCTCCAATACGATCAGTACTTCTCACTTCCAGATTGTCAGAAATACACAAGCACCCCTCCACAGTGCTGGCTCTCACAGAGGGTCAGTAGCTGCAGTTAAGCAGGGTAGCATCTGCTTCTAAAGCAAGTGCTACCACACAGTCCTACGCACTGTGAGGATGCCTGTAATTTTAACTGAGTATTGCAATCCATTGTTCCTTTCAGAGACAAGTGAAAACATTTACAGATGTTTTTTCACTTGGATATAAAGTGATTGTGCATCTCCAGGTAGAGCGGTCTCAGGTGCTGGGACATGAGCTCGCCGGCTTAGGGTAATAGCCTCGCAGGCCTGCTGGTCTTGAGAGACTACAGACATTTAGTCCACAGTAAGTTAAAATCTATTGAAATTTGTTTTTCTTTCATAATAATGAAAGTCATCTCTGAAACATATCTCAGTGATAGTTAATGGCTGCGTGTAAGATCCTTTGTCTCAGGTAGTGATCATCTGCATTATCTCTTATTACGTCCCAGAATAATTGATGTTTTCTTTTGGCTTCACACATTGCTTCTTATAAAAAGTCCTACAGAGTCCAGAACAAATAGAAAAAGAAATATTTGAATACCTGAGAACATAATTGAATTCTCACACTTTATCTGAGGTTATTTTTCTCTCCTTTTTATCTTACTTTTTGCCTAAATTTAACAAAAACATAATTTTCCAGTTTTAATAGAGAAAAATGACTCTCAGCAGCACATTCCACTCTAAAAGTAGAAGAAATTGTGTTTGATCCTTATCTGAAGCCAAATATGCAAAGCAAATGATCTAAAAGAATGTAACGAGCAGAATTTCTACCTGGTGTTCAGCTGGGAGCTATGTCCTTCAGAGAAGAGCGCAGTGGAAGAAGATGGTGCCCATTGTTATCAGGGATTTACTTTCTTGTTATCTTAAGCCACTAGAGAGAAAACATGATCAGCTTCCCTTAATCACCTCCAACAAGCTTCTCAGTAAAAGATAAAGAAACCTAATAATAACACCAGCCCAGACACATAGCCGGTTAATGTAGCTTATGTGTGCCTCAATTCAGAGTTGTTTTTAACCAATTTTAAAGTAGATTTTCTTTTTAACTCTTCAAAATTCTGCAAGGTTCTGTAGATTCAATACCACCATGTGTCAAGTCAGTAGACTATAGATTGTGATATTCGGTTGTGAGAATCTCAGCTTCAACATCATGTGCAGCCAACGCCACACTGACTCATCTCATCCTGCCTTCCCAGGTTATCCCTGGCCAGCACCTCTGCCTGCCCAGCGCTGGCTGGTCTTCAGATGTGTCCTGCCTGCCTGTCCCATTCAGCCTCTGCCACCTCCACGTCACTTCTTCCCTGGTATTAGCTCTCTTCCCAATAAGGACACGTTTTATAGTAGAGTTACACACTTGTCTCTCCGTGACCGGGTTGTAATCTCCTTGAGGGTGAAGACTCTTTTTTGCTCACCTTGATCTCTTCTCCAGTAGCTCCCAGCACATACGTTGCATACATCAGGGTCCTAGTAAATGTATATACTGATAAAATGAAGTAAGCATCCGCACGACTACGTGGTAAGTGAAAATGATACCTTCTGCATTTCTGAAATCCTGATCAAAAGTTTGCAATCATAACTACTATGTAAGACAACGAATAAATGCTATGCGGCTCTTTGTTATACCAGGGAATTAAGTATTTCTCTTTAATTTCATACCTGCTACTCTCATAATGGTCCGTCCCCCCCCCCCCCGTGGAACAGTGCATCGCAGTTTAGTTACATTAATTCCTTTTTCAATTCCAGCACTGTATCAAGAGCTGCCTCCAGACATAAAGGAGCGATCCCCTTCCTTGACCACCAAGGAGAAAACCAAAACAGAAAAACCTTCAGCCCCTCAAAAGGTAGATGTTTACAAGAATGTGTGTTGCTTATATACTTGGATATTTTTCACTCTTCCTATATAAAATACTCCTTTATTTTTCCGCCCTTATAATTCCTCACTACTTATATTATTATTTCTTTTATTCTTGATACCAGCATTATGATATATATGAGGCAAATATTATGATAGTCATTTTCTAGATAAAGAAACTGAGGAGGCTCAGGGAGATTAAAGTAGACGTCGAAGCTGCAGCCAGAGAGACGGACAAGGGCCCGGAGTGGAACTTGTGACTCTCAATGTTTCTCCTCTGCGCTTATTGGACTGTGACACTGACACCACTGTCAGCTCCATCTGGGAGGGACATATTTATGCCAGAGATCACTGAAGCCCAGTTTTATCTTACTTGGTCCTTCTGCTTCTAAAACACTTTCAATTTAGAGTGAATGTGGATGTGTTATCATGTATCTGCTATCTTCTATCAGAACCCTCAGAGACACCAGTCTACAGTCTTCTGATGTCAGTACTACTTCGGCAGAAAAATACAGAAAACAATATTATCATATACTGCATATTAAACTTGTTTTATTATGTGGCTTTTCATCTTGCCTTAGACTGGGTAGCTTTACTACTTCTTGACTCTTTATGAACTTACACACAAGTGCATGTCCTGTATATATCATTACAGTGTCATGATAAGGTCTTTTGACAGTCATGTGTCATTCAGTCATTAGATACATATTTATTGAATTTTTCATGCCTAGCAGTCTCCCCACTGACAGAGTAGACAAGGCCTTTATTCTTTAGGAGCCTGGGGGCTTGTGGATGAGACATCTGTAGCCAGCAGTTGTAACAGCCTGCGACCAGAACTATAGTGGAGATATATACACAGTGTATCAGGAGCAGGTAGGTAGGAAGCCTTTAAACCTGCCGTAGGACCATCCAGGACGTTCCCAGAAGAGCAAATGCTTGGCCTGAGGCTTATAATATGGGAAAGTGTGTACTAGGCAGGTGAATTTAGCATAAAGGCATTCTAGCAGAGGGAACAACTTGAGTAAGGTGTGGTATGTTACACGTGTGTTTAGAGAGCATAGATCTAAAGGAGAGAGGGGCAGGAGAAAGGCAAAGTCCAGGCCCCGGAGAGCGTGGTGTACTGCACTCCCCAGAGTGCTTAGGTACTTACCCTCTGGACGAAGGGGAGTCCCTGAAGGAAGTAACTGAAGGAGTGAAATGAAAGGATCTGCATCGTATAAAGATCATTCTAATGACAGCACAGGGGTTGGATGAAAGGTAGCTAAGACCTAGTACAGTGCTGGCAAAGCTTTTAGAGGTGAGTGCCCAAACTGCAACCCAAAACCCACTTATCGCAAAGTGCCAACAGTGCAACTAAACCTGAACACTGAGCTTTTAATTTAGGAAAAAGCAACTCGTACATTAACATCCTTTACCTTAAAAGAAAAACAAATAACATGTGTGTCATAGGTTGACCACCACTGACCTAGTGCGAGGAAATTAGTTAGGACTCCATAAAATATAAAAGCCTGAGGGCTGGGGCCCAGTGGTAGAGCTCTTGCCTTGCATGCACAGCGGCCTGGGTTTCATCCCTAGTACCACAAAAAAGGAAATAAAGCCTGAATTAATGGGGAAAGAAAGGAGGGGCCATAAACTATTACTGTCTGGAGTTGTGATCAATTGCATATAGTTAGTGAAGTTGGAATCTAAGATTTTGCTAAGGGTCCTGGCTTATACAACTGACTAGATGGCAGGCAGTGCCACGGAAATAATGAAATGAGCCAGGAAGATTTGGGAAGATTTATAGTGAGGACTGGGAAATAAGCTCAATTTTAGGTATCTTTTTGTTATCCATATTTTCAGTACTCTCAAGAAATATTCACAAGGGTCCAGAAATGCAAGATTGAAAATTGAGCAGGGGCAGAACTTCAAAATCAAAAGAAAAATTAGTATATTCATCATATAACAGTAAATAGAAGCTTACAATGAAGGTAGTAGCTCAGAAAGATAGTTGTCAAAATCCAAAAGAAAGTCAAAGACAAAATCCAGTTGAGCAGTAGGTTAAGGGAAATCAAAGGAAGAGAAGCTTAAGAAATAAAGAAAAAGTAAAAAGCCTGAAAAAAAGTAGGGCTCAGAGTGTAGGCCAGGGGAGAAGAGCGCTTCAGGAGAGTATGTTTGGAAAGAAGCTAGCCATTAGGTTACCCAAACGTTTAGTAATCAAGAGGACCAGGATAGTTTTGCCCTAGATCTATGAATTGACAAGGTCTAAGGATAGATTAAAGGTTGATTGGCACTGCAGCAAATGAACTCAGGGAACTCTTTTCAGAGCTTTACTTTGAAGACTGAAAAATAATCAAGCGGTGACTGGAGAGAGATTTGGCATCCAAGAATTTTTTAAATATTGGAGAAACCCATAAAATCATATACTAAGGAAACAAAGCCAGTGGACAGGTTCAAGATAAAGAAAGCGCACTATGATTGTTAATAGTGATGTGTCAACTTGAATGGATTAAGAAGCACCTGCTGTATTAGTGGAGCACAGTTCTGGGTGTGTCTGCAGATGATTGACATGTGGGCTGCAAACGAGAAGGGAAAACTCAAGCCAGATGGAGGTAGTACCAATCAATAGACTTGTAGCCTGGATGAAAAAAGTAGGGAAACAAGGAAGTCTTCCCTTTGCTTTTTAGGAGGAGTTGCTGTCTTTGCCATTGCCTTTGGAAGTTTGTCTCTAGTTCCTTCAGGCTCCCAACACAGACTCCAGGTTTCTGACACAGACTCACACAGGGCTCTGCTTCATATCTTCAACCTTCCACTGGGTCCTCTGGCCCTCCAGCATGCAGATGACCGCTGTGCACCCTTCCACCTGATTCTGCAGGTGGCCATAAGTAAATCATTTATACGAACACACACTGTTCTTCTAGTGAACTCTAACTGATACAGACATCAAGGACACAGTTGGTCTTGGAGGAAGCAGGAAATTTTCTATGACAAAGCAGGTTGATAGCTGCATCTTGACTTAGAGCAGTGCTTCTAAATTGGCGATTTTGCCTATCAGGAGCTATTCAGCAGTGTTTGAACATTTTTGTTACCTCAGCTACAAGGACAGAGACCCTACTGGCCTCTAATGGATTTTGCTTAGCCACCCAGAAGCAAAAGACAGCCTTCTCATCAAAAAATTATCTAGGAAAAAATACCAGTGGGGCCAACTTAGAGTGGTACTCCTCTAAGATAGTTTGCATGGGACTGCAGATAAGTCAAAATGTAGAAATGTAAGAATATCTTTATGTTCTCCAAAACAAAAGCGCGGCTCACTGCTAATGAAGATGTGGGGGAAAGCGAAGTAGGAGCTCAAGCCAAAGAGAGGCCATGCAGATACCTATAAAGAAAGTAGGGGCAGGAGCTTCTTTGGCACGTGTTAAAGAGATTCCTTGGTGGTTCTGGGAGCCATGGTCTGAATACCACAGAAATCTGGGAGCTGTGGTCTGAATACCACAGATCTATGTAGTTGGATATTTTTTTCTTCAATAGTGCTTGGCTCCTAAAAAAGGTGATTTTGGTTTGCTATATAATTGTGTGTGTGTGTGTGTGTGTGTGTGTGTGTGTGTGTGTGTTAGAAGAACAAGAAGTCAAGAGACCTGATAGCTTGGTAAGAGAGTCATTGGAGTTGTACACTATGGAGGATCAACCAGAGTGCAGAGTTTGGAAAACCAAGACAAGATTGGCAGACATAGAAAGCCAAGTTCTCTACAAGGCTGCAGTAAGCTACCCAAGCCCAGGTGGAAGCATAGAAGTACACAGTAAAGGAGTCCCTAAGCTGGGACTGCGATAGCATTTAAAGCTAGAAACTTACGTAGTACCTCAGGGGTCAAGCATTCTCTGTTCAGATCAACTCATAAAAGATGCATAAGAGCTACATAAAATCAAAGGACACGTGAGAACTGAGCTCAGCAAGGAACTAGAAACCCACCCCCCAGAGTGTTGGGCAGCTTGTACTCTTGAACATTAAAACTCCAGAGCAATAACAAAATTGGCATGAACAGGAAACTGGTTGAAACAAGAGCTGATGTCCTAAATTATTGTGGTAGAGCAGAGATCTCAAACTTGGCTAAGAAATTAATCACCTAAGGAATTAATGCAGTGCAAACATTTGTAAGTTTGCCATGGGGAGTCACTGTAACAGCTAAGCCTTTTAGTCCGTTTCTGAGATGCTAAGATGCTATGAAAGGTGCAGCCTTTACTCGTAGTGACTTGCTGGCCTCCCTGGTTTTGCATCATGCTGACCATGGTATTAAGGCTGACCAGCCACGTCCTCTAAGTGTGTTCCTATCAGGAACCTGCAAATTCTGCCACAGCGAGAGGAGATAAAAGGAGCTCTGGGTCTCTTACTGGCCACCTGTGAAATTACCCTTCGTCTTCTGATATGTCTGTGTTCCTTAGGATGAGCCCCCCTTACTTGCTTCCAACACTCCCAGGGTTGTGCTGTCCCCCTCCTCTACTTAGATGGGCTCGCTGTCTCCTGGCCTTGGTTCAGACTGTAATTTTATTGCTTTAGACATACCTTTATATCCATCTCCTAGCAGACTGATCCTTCAGATAGCCTGCTTGACCCTAGAGGTCTGCTTCAAGCTGGTCCCACTGGTGTCTAACCCTATCCTAATAATAACCCTATTCTCATGGAATTCGTACACATGCAATATAAAATAATTTTTAAAGTGAAATAGGACTGGGCTGGAAGGTAGCTCAGTAGTAAAGCAGGTGGTGTGATCCCCAATACAGTGAAAAATAATAGTAAAGTTAAGTAAAGCAAAAGTGTTGCAGAGTAGAAAAATCCATTTAGACAGATGAAAAGTTCTCATGGGGGAGCTGGAGCTTTATTTGGGCTCCTCACTCCCCTAATCCAGGCCTGAAGACTGTGACTTAACCTCCTTTATCAGAATCCATGTATTGGGGTAAGGGGCACAGTGAGTGTGTAGCTCATTGATAGAGTGCTTGTCTGTCATGCACAAGACCAACGACACTAGCTCTACAGCTATAAAAATAGTAATAATGGAATCGTCCATATGTTTCTCCTCCTGGGAATGCACTATGTGATTATTAGACAGTGTTTATTTCCCTGTGGGAGAAAGTGTAAGGGATAAACTGTACTTTAAAAAAGTCCCCAAGGGCACAGCCAGGCAGAACGCCCGACCCTTGGGATAGGCAGTCCCCCAGGGAGAAGCCAAGCATAAGGCCCAGCTCTCCCTCAGGAGAGGCGATCCCTCGGGGCGGAGCCAGGCGATATGCCTGGCCCTCTGTGAAAGCAGCCCTGGAGACTCGCCTGAACCTCTGAACATGGACACACTGTATCAACGCAGAGCCTGGTGGTCCACTGTGTAACCCCACCTGCTCGACCCCACACCCGAAGGTAGAGAAAGCTTGCCAAATATAGTCTTTGAGGATGGGTGCTTCTGCAACACCTACAGTAGCAATTTGTAAACACCCATGTTTTACACAGTGTAATTTGAAGCAGCCAAGTCTCTTCCCAATGGGAGAGTACAAGGGAGTGAATAAACCAAAAAATACAGTTATTACCAATGGGAAGATGAGTGACAGGATGGTAGAACAATGGAGATGAGGTGGAGATAATTGATTAATCGAATGAGCCATCATTTCTATAAATCAGTAACAAAGACGAAGATAACATTATGTAATACAGCATCTAGAGTCAACTCCCTAATACTTTTTTCTTTTCTTCTGTAATATGCTATTTCCTTAACTGTTTTGTGTTAACAAAAGCAAAGATAACATTATGTAATACAGCATCCAGTGTTAATTCCCCACTATCCTCTCTATAATTTAGTACTTCCTTTATTGTTTCTGTTTTAACAAATGCGAAGATAATATTATGTAATACAGCATCCAGTGCCAATTCCCTACTATCTTCTTTATTGGGTATTTTCTGTATTGGTTATTATGATATTCTGGTTTATATATCCCCATTCTTTTGTCTTAAAAATAAAAAAATAAAATAAAATGAAAAGTCCCCAAGAAACATAATGTTGTCCTCAAGAAACATAATGTTGTCCTGGGCAAATAAAACGCTCAGGGTGCACTCTGAATCGTGATGCTACCAGCCGCCCATGGAGGAATGTGAAGCTGAGCTTCCTTAGCACCCAGCTAGCTGCGTCTCTTAAGTTCAGTTCCTTTGTCAAAGTATAGATGGTTTGATTTTTATCAAAAGCCTGTCTTATAAGCCTCCCACAAAGTCTATCAGATGTTTATTAATTTCATGTGCAAGTCTTGTTTATCATATGTAAGATTCTTTTTCTAAAGAACACAAAAAGTAGTCTGTGAGAAGGGGCTAGGATCGTGAAGGGTCTAAGTTTATAGAGTTATAGAATTAGTGCCAAGGAAAGTATCTAGAGCTCATCATTGACACATCTAGTCAAGGCCTTCGTTTTACAGTTGAAGACATTAAGATCCAAAGAGCCATGAGAAATCCACTCGGAATGCCACTGCTAATTAAAAGCACGGCCTCCATCTTCTCAGACCAGTGCCCTTGGCCTTTCACGGTCCTGTCCATGGCACAGTTTTTACCCATACAGTTACACGTTTTGTGTCACAATAGGTTTTTTGTTTTTTGTTATTTTTCTTTTGTCTTTTTGAGACAGAGTTTCACTATGCAGTTCGGCCTGGCCTTGAAGCCACTTTGTAGGCCAGGCTGATCAATCCTCCTGCCTCAGTCTCCTGAGTGCTGGGATTACAGGCGTGTGCCACAATGCCCCACTCACAATAGTTTTTTAAATTCCAGTTTTATGTTTCTTTGGTTCTGCCCTTCTTCATGTGGAAATTCTAAGAATTGTATTCTTTACTTTTTTATTTTTGTTTTGTGTTTTTTTTTTCTCTGTTTTTTTGAGACAGGGCCTCACTATCGCTGCCCAGGTTCAAGCCGTCCTCCTGCCTCAGCCACCCAAGTACCTGGTACTAAAGTGCCTACCACTGCACCCTGCTATAACCCCTATATATTTAAAAGGGGAAAAGAAAAATAGAATCCTCAGCTGTTTTTCTTTCTTTTTTAGAAGCGTTTCTATTCAAACTATAGAATAAGAAGTAAATTGTACCTTTTAATAGCTTGGCAGCTGCTGCATGGTACAAATTCTTCCCAGTGGAACACACCTGCTGTATTGCTATTGCGCCAGGTACCTTCCAGCATTTCCTGTGGCTCATTGAGATGGTTAGTGGGTAACAGCATTGTTTGCTGCTGGGTGTTCCACTCTAGGAGGAGGGGCAAGGCTTGTGTTATGCTCCAGAATAGACAAAGATTCCCCAAATAAGTCGGTAACTACCTATGGGAGAAGGGGATGGGAGGACGAGGAGAATGCTCTCTCTAGGCTCATTCCACAGCACATCCTTACAGAAACGTGCTGCACATTTTCTTCTGAAAAACAGACTGGAATATTCGTGCTACCAGGAAGAAACTTAGAAGCTTGAAAACATTTGCTTTCATTTTTTGTTTGTATTTGGAAATGCTTTTTGTTTCTAGGCTTTTTAGCCTAATATTAACCAATATGACTCATGGGGGGGGTTATTTGAAAAAAATTTTACAACTTTTAATTATTTTAATTTGTTCCATTGTAAAAGTAATATGTACTCATAGTTTTAAAAATTCAGCTGTAAAGAACAGTGTGAAATGAAAATAAGTATTATTTCCTGCTAATAATCATATTCATTCTAACAGATTCTTTTGCATATCCTTCCAAAAGTGTCTGTACATTTATGAACACATGTGCCTTTGTTCATACTGATCTGTTTCTATGAAACTAGGTTTACACTTAATTTTTTATCAATATATCTTGGACATCTTTTCTTGACACAGAAAATTCTACTTTCAGACACTTTCAGATTACTAAAGTGTCCAGTTTTCTTTTATGCTCAATTTTTTTTAATTCCTGAAAATACTATTTTCTTTTTTTTAACCTGCAAATATCAAACCCAGAGTTGAAAAATCCCATCATCTACCTTCTAACAGTGTTGCAACATTGACACAGCTGTATGTTTATACAGTTGCCCAGTGCCAAGTGGTAATGATTCATGAGAATGTTAGATCATTTCTTAAAATGTGAAACAATTACCATGATATTTGCCTATGTCCTCCAAAAACTCATTAAATGAATAATAATTACTGGTTTTGCTATTCCAAATAATCATACGAATATCTACTATAACTCATCTTCACATGATTGTTTTGTTTTTGTTGTTTCAATAAGCATGTGGAGGCTGTAAGAATAGACAGATTGAATTCAGAAGGACTGGCTCCTAAGCCAAAGTACATACTGGTTATATTCAGAAACAGCTGTTTTCTTGTCTGGTCCAAACAAGAACAGAGGACCCAAATCATCAGGTAATTCTGTGGTAGTTCCTCTTCCAGCCAAATACACATCCATATAAAATTTTGCAGTGGTAGTTGTACCAGCTGCTTGGAAGAACAGTAGGTTGGATGGATAGGTTGCTTTCAGTCTTCATTCTGAGTATCTAATAATCATGCTGTATAACACTATATTTTCAAAAGTCGCTTTATACAGAAAAAAAGTTCATTTTACTGTTCCTTGTAGGAGTGAATCTAAATTATTCTTCATCATAGGAATAATACTATTTTTATTATTGTGTTGTCTAATAAATTTATAGTAGTGATGATTTTTTTTTCTTGAGACAGGGTCTTGCTATGTAGTTCAGCCTGGCCTTAAACTTGCTATGTAGCCCACACTGGCCTCTGATCCTCCTGCCTCAGCCTCCCAAATGCCCTGATTGTAGCAGGTGCCACTATGCCTGGCTGATTTGCTTTAAAGTTTTAGTAATATTTGAAGTTTTGTTCCTTTACCTGAAGAAAAATAAATCAAAACTAACTTAGTGTATAGCAAGGATAGTGCTAAAACTAATCTAAAAACTCTTAACCTGACAAGTAAATTAAAACTAAGTACTTAGTTTGTTGTATTCCATGAAGAATTTCACTTCAGACAGCACTGATGTTTTTTCTTTCCCCATAATTTGTTTTAATAATTTACAACAACTATTTTAACAAAAATATTAATTTCAGACTAAGGCTATAACATAGTGATACAGCACTTGCCTCCCATGGAAAGAGTCTGAGTGCACACCCCCTTACCACAAAGATGGGTAGGTAAATAGATCGATCGATCGATCGATAGCTATCATGTAAATGATATTTCTGTTCTTTAAATATCTATTAATCTTGGGTTTAGAGCAGCCCCACAGAGTGATTGCGTGGGGATGTGGCAGCGGAGTCAGTGTGGGCCCCTCCCAGCCACCTTCCACTCTCACCAATGAAGGCCCTGAACAGAAGACTATAACTTTTTGTTCCTACTTGAGAGGTCCACAGAGAATCTCCCCTGCCCCAAAGGGACCCAGAAGGTCTGGACAGTGGGAGGCCCAGTGTTAGCATTGCCACTCCTCCCCCTTTGCCTCCCCGCTGCACTCAGCGGTGCGATCCTGCAGGCTGCTTGCCTTCTCAGCTTTTCCAGCCTGGGGGTAGCAATGAGGCAATTCCCTCAGGTTCTGAAGGAGCAACCTACAGTGAGGTTGTTTCTATTTTATAGTAGCCATTCCTAGTTCCTTCCCCTGGGCTCAAATCTCATTTTCTTACACAGAGCTTCCATAAAACCTCAGTCCAGGGGCAGGCACAGTGGGACATCTATGAATGATGGCTAAATCTAAGAGTATGAAAACTGTGATGTTACACTGGGTCAAACCAGCATTCTACTTAGCCTGGTGCTGCCTGACAGTGACTCTAAGGATTGTGATAGAAGTAATATGGCATTTGCCCTGCTTCTTAGAAGCCTGAAAAGAGAAGATCACTTGAGTGCATGAATTTAAAACTACCCCCAACACCACTGCAAGACCTTGTCTCAAAAAAAAAGCATGGTTTTTTCTTTTCATAATGGTATTTTCAGAGGATAACCTAAATGTCAGTAACATTTCTCCTAAAATCTATTACAGATCTAAAGATGTGATAGAACTTCCACTAATCGTTGCCATAAATGTCTTTTAGATAGTGGCAGAATTATTATCAGTGCCATGTCTTCTGACTTGACAAGCAGTGTGACCTTTTTATGGAAGTTCTCTGACAGCCCAACTCTGCTGTTCTCTTGTTTTGTCAATCTCTGTATTTCAAGATTTCTTATCTTCAGCACTAGTGGCACTTGGTCGTTAGAAATATGTTGTACTTTCTAGGACATTTAGCAGCATGAGGAGCTATGTTACCCACAAGATGCCCAAAGTACCTCCTACTGGTCATGACGGTTACAAATACATCATACAGACATTTCCAGATTTCCCCAGGGAGGCAAAATAACATACTGCTTCCCAGAAAAGCTACTGCTTGAGATGGGCACAGTAGTGCATACTTGTAGTCCTAGCACTTAGGAGGCTGAGGCAGGAGCATCACTGTGAGTTTGAGGCCAGCCTGGGCTATAAAGTGAGATCAAAGCCAGCATAAACTACATAAGGAGACCCTATCTCAAAAAAAAAAAAAAAAGGAACCATTGCTCTAATTTAATAGGGAAATATATATATATTATATGCATATAATATATATATATATATATATTTAGGATATGAGTATGTTTTCCCTTCAATTACAGTTCTTTTAAAGATTCTGTTAAATGTTAATAGAATTTTATTCTCATTATTTCATTATCTGCAAGTGTAGAAGTGTTAGTATTGGAATTACACTGAGAGCTCAGTGGTAGAGCACTTGCCTACCATGTGGGAAGCCATGGATTTCATCCCCAGTTGTGGGGGAATAAAAAACTCTGTATAAATATGGATCCAGCATGTGAGGCTCAACGTGATGAGCATATATAAAATGCCTAATTAAATTTAGACGTTCATTGATTGCTATTTATTTCCTTTGCTTAAGAAATTAACTGTATGAAAACATTTGCATAAATCACGGAAAATTTAGCTATTTGCTAATCTGGTCGTTACTGCTCAGCATTCATGATAATGCTCTCACGCTAGTCACTAGTTTTACTATAGCCGTGTAGGAAACATGAAAGACCCTTTCAGTGAAGTGTCTCTCTTATCCAGAAATCTCACATACAGTGAAACTCTCTTTGAGCCAGTCGGGACAGATTTGCTCATCACTTTTTTACTTGAACTTTTTTGTACTTAGTGAGTCTTTTTTTACACGTGTTACTGGTCCCCACATCACTGTGAGTGTATTTCAGCTGCCACCTCCTACATGCTTAACACATTTCTTACATGCACCTTAACACAGAGGATTTCCTGATGGTCTCAGCGACCTGACGGGGAAGAAGCATTCCCTAGTGATGGGAGATTAGGGAACAGGTCCCGCAGGAGGAAGTGAGGGCCCAAATGACCCCACATTTTGCATGAATTGTAAAAGTAGGGTGTCATTCTGATGTTTCCTGCCACCTTGGTTCCCTATAGTCAGCTTTCTGTCTTCCCAAAGTAGATCACTTAGACTACCGGGAAGTAGATGCATGAAAACAGCATTATTTAGCGTCGTGCCACCAAACACATAAACAGCACTTGGAGTGTGTAACATGTCTCACCGCTCCCCTACCCTGGGTGTAAACCATTTGTGTATTTTTTTTCTCACTTGTACTCTGGTATTTAACCATTGCTTTAAAAAGAATCACGTTACTGTTTTGACTATCTCCATATGAGGTTTGTGATTACCTGCCTCAGAGGCCCGTGGTCTTGGTCATCTTTTTTTGTTCTTTCCATTTGACTCACTACCTTATTCTCTCACACCTGGTCAAAAAATAATGTCCACATTTCTCAAACTGCTACCCTCTCACTCCAAGTTAATCTTGGTTCCTGTTCTTTGAAGTGATGATACCATCTAACATAAATTCACTCAAATTTTTGTTCCTATTTTCTCCATATTTCTATAATTTTATCCCCCTTCTGCAGCTGTGTTTAGGATGCAGGTATGGTTCAACACAGGGAAATCAGTAAGTGTAATATATCACCTACACAAAAGAGAGGACAGAAATCACGTGATCATCTCTGACACAGAAAAGGCCTTGGACTAGGGAGGGGGAGGGGAGAGGAAAGAAAAGGAAAAAAGAATAGAGGGGAAAAAGTAGAGACAAGGCTTTTGTAAATAAGGGAAGAGAGGTTGAAGGGAGGAGAGGGAAAGGGGAAAAAGAATCAAGATCTATTATGTACAAGTATAAACTCCACATAATGCTGTCATTGGTAGATCTACAATGTAGCAATAAAATTAATTTAAAAAAGAAATCCAACGTCCAGTCATGATTTTAAAAAGAAGAAGAGGAAACTCTTTAGCCAAACATGGTAGCGTGTGCCTGTAGTCCCAGAATTTAGGAGGCTGAGGCAAGAGGGTCACTGCAAGTTCAAGGCCAGCCCTGGGCTACATAGTGAGCTCAAACCAGCCTGAACTATACAGCAAGACCTTGTCTCAAAAAAAGAAAAAGAAAGAAAACCTGAAGAAAATAAGTATAGAAGGACCTTGTCTTAAACTGATAAAAGCCATTTGTAAGAAACCAACATCAAACTAAATAGGGGAAAGCTAAACGCTGTCCCTCCAAACTAAGAAACAAAACAAGGGTATCTGCCGTCACTGCTTCTGTTCAGTACCGTTCTTGAAACATTAGGCAGAGCAATCAGGCAAGAGAAAAACATAAAGGGGTGTCACATGGTTTCTCTTTCATGAGGAACCCAAATTATAAATAAAGGACAAAGTAAGAGATCATGGGAAAAAAAAAAAAAGAGATCATGGGAAGTAAGATCTTTCTCAGATGGAAAGAGGACCAAGAAGTGGGGAGGGGAGGGAAGGCCAGGGAAGGGGGTGGAGAATGGAACCGAGACGTGTTACGTGTACCAGCTCAACACAGAGTGTCAACATACATTGCAGACATGTACTAATAAAAGATTATATTTAAAAAAGAAATCAAGAGATGTATAGGAAAAGAAGTCAGACTATTATCATTACTTGCAGATTAACACAATCCTCCACATAGAAAAAATTCCACAAAAACATTCCACCTAAAGGAGTCCTAGAGTTCATAACCAAATTCACTAATGTAGTAGGGTACAAAAATCAATGCACAAAAAATAATAGCATTCCTGTATATCAGTGATGAAGAATTTAGGAAAATAGCTGGATGTAAGGGCATATATTAGTAATCCCAGCACTTGGGAGACTGAAGCAGGAGGAGTTCAACAAGTTGAGGCAGTGGGATACATAGTGAGACCCTGTCTCCAAAATAAATACACACATGCATACTTACATACAAACAATACAGTATCATTCACAAAAACATCAAGAAAAATGAAATTTTAAAAAGAAATAAAAGGATATTAACCTATCCAAGGAATTAACCTAAGAAGTGAAAGACCTGTATAGTGAAATCTTTAGTACTCTGAAAAAAGAGATTGAAGAGGACATCAAAAAATAGAAAGGTATCTCTTGTTCCTGGATAAGCAGAATCAATACAGTCCAAATGGCCACGCTTCCAGAACTGATACTGTAGACAGTATCAGGTAAGGGGATCCAAGTCACAGTACCAGCAGCGTGCCTCGTGTGGAGCCCGAAGAGACCAGTCCTGAGCGACAAGGACAAGGCCAGAGGCATCAATCCCAGGCTTCAAATTATACTACAAAGCTACAATGATTTTAAAGAAAAACAGTGTGGTACTGGCACAGAAACAGACCTGTGGTTCAGTGGAACAGAAGAGAAGATGCAGAAACAACTCCAGCCACACTGAGCCACCTGATCTGTGCAAAGGAGCCAGAAACGTGCTTGAGGAAAGATCCTCTGTAACAAATGGTGCTGGGAGAGCAGCTGTACACATGCAGGGCGTTGCACCCAAACCCATATCCCTCACTTTACTACACAAAGATCCAAATGGATAAGAGATCTAAATGTTAACAAAAACAAGCCACTGGGAGATTAAATAGGTACAACTTGCAGATTCAGGCAGAGGCAAGGACTGTCTGAGTTGTACAAGAAGTAATACCAAGAATCAACAAATGGATCATACCAAGTTTAAAAACTTTGCTGTACAGTAAAGGAAGCAGCCAAAAGAGTGAAGAGGTACCCTATATCCTCAGATATAGAATCAGAACAAAATTGTGCCAACTATTCCTTAGACAGAGAAGTGTCTGGTATATCTAAAGAACTCAAAAAATTGGACCTCCAAAATAAAATACTCAGTCCAAAAATGGGCAAATGAAATGCACAGACACTGCTCAAAAGAACTACAAATGACCAATAGGTACATGAAAAAAAATGTTCAACATCTATGGCCACTAGAAAAATGCAAACTAAGCAACACCGAGATTCCGCCTTACTCCAGAACAAATGGTCATAATCAAAAAATCAAATAATAACACATACTGGTGAAGCTGCAGGGAAAAAGGAACCCTTCTACATTAGGGTAGAAACATAAACTAGTACAACCACTATGGAAATCTATGTGGAGAGTCCCCAAAAAACTAAAAATTGAAATTCCATTTAGCCCAGGTATTCCCCTTCTAACTTCCCAAAAGAGTTAGCTGTGCTACAGTGATACGTATATACCCTTGTTTATAGTAGCAAAACTTGTAGCTAAATATTGGAGGCAGCCTATATATCTATCACAAATGAATGGATAAAGAAAACGTGCTTATACACAGTGGGGTACTTCCTGCCATAACTGATACACAATGGAGTACGCTCTGCCATAAGGAAGGATACATTTGAGTCACTTGTAGGAAAGTAGATGCACCTTGAGAGCATAATATAAGTGAAATAAATCGCACACACAAGCTTCAATATCAATGGTCTCTTCTGTGAGAAACCCAAAGCATAAATTAAAGAACAAAATACAAGATAATACAAGACAGGCAGGTAGATCTTTTGCAAAAGGGGACAGAGATGGAGGGAGGGAGGGAGGATGAGGGTAAAATAAAGGATGAAGATGTATGCGTGCGTCAGCTCCCCATGAAGAATGTCTTCATTACGTACCACAAACGTGGACTAATAACAAAAAAAAATTATTTTTTTTTTAAAGATTTTCTCTTTTTTTTTTTTTTTTTGCGGTACTGGGGATCGAACTCAGGACCCTGCACTTGCTAGGCAAGCGCTTATTCCACTGAGCTATATCCCCAGCCCCCCAAAAAAAATTTTTTTAAAGACGTGGCTTTCTATAGCAGACCTCTCCACCTGTGTTTTTGGTCATTTTCCTCCTGCATTCCTTCGGTCCTCATGCAGTAATCTCAGTCCTGGTTCACCCACCTACATTGGCATCTTTGTATACTGGCGTGAGGTACACTGGATTCCTGTTGTTCTCCCAGCGCTGTGGTAGAATGAAGTCCGAATACCATGAATGTTCAGTAAATCAGAAATAGTCCTTGCGTTACAGTCTAATGGGGAAAAGTGACGTTAGTCAATCAATTAGGACTAAACACATAAGCAGTGAAGGGACAGTAACTGGAAACTACAAGGCCATTTAGTGAGCAATGGATGAGTTAGTGCCAAGGGGAGCTCGTCCTAAGGGGTGTGTTGGAGGGACCGGGAGGAGCAGGTGCGAAAGCCCAGCATGGCTTCACATTGCTTCATGGCTGTAGACTAGGAGGTGAGGTTGGAAGGAGAAGCTGAACCCCAGTGAATGGACAGGATTGAGACGGTCCAAGGGGAGTAAGGAGCTGTCAAAGTATTTAAAGCAGAGAAATGACCTGATTGAATTGGCCATTTCAAAAGTTCGTTCTAGGGCTAGACTGTGGCTCAGCACTAGAGTTGTGTGCTTAGCATTTGCAAGTTCCTGCACTCAAGCCCTGCCACCAACAGCAAAAAAAAAAGCTTATGTAGAAGATCTGAAAATACAGTACTTGAAAAAGCGTTAATAAAGGAAATAAGACCAGTAAGGGACTGCTGAAGTAGTCCAAGCCAGCTGGGCATGGTGGAGCACACCTGTAATCTCAGCACTCTGGAGGCCGAGGCAGAAGGGTTGCTCCAAGCTCAGGGCCAGCCTGGGCTCTGAAATGAGACACTGTCTCAAAAAGCTGAAACAGAAAGTAATAATTCAAGTCAAGAACGGTGAGAAGACTAAATAAAGGCATATGAAGGAAAAGAAATCTGGATTTTTAATTTGAGCACCTCAGTGTATGAGACAATAAGAAAAGCTTCAGCATGCAGCAGCCAGTTTCAGGTGTGTTTCAGGCATCTGTGGGGCTCAGGAGAGATCCACTGCAAACTCAGGTTTGCAAGGTCATCTTGATGAACGTCTGTGGACCCAAGTGTGCTTTCAGAAAAGCTGTGGTGTCAAACCAACTTTGATGAAAATCAGCAAATGGTGGGTGATTTTGAAGAAAACTCAAGATCTCAGTTCAAAATATTGATTTGGAAATCATTAGCACAGATGTGCTGGCTGGGTCCGTAGGAATAGCAGGGTGTGAAGAGCAAAAAAAAGAGAAAGGGTGCTCTCAAAGACCAGGCCTGGGGCCAGGGCAGTAGCTCAGCAGCACAGCGCCTGCCTGGCAAACACGAGGTCCTGAGTTTGATTCCTGGTACCAAAAAAAAGACAAGGCTGAAGAAATGCCACTCTGAAAAGAGTGAACTGAGTCAGAGGAACATGGGGAGAGTGTTGCTGTGTGCGCGCGCTCCCGCCTGGTGTGCCCCCTGGTCCCGGCCTAGGCAGCCCCCCTCCCCCATTTTCTGGTTTTTGATCCACCTTCGATCTGCCTACTGGAGATCCTTTGCTGAAAGAAGCCAGATCTCTGGCCTTACCAGCATAGGAGTCTTAGCTGGTTCTGGTTTTGTCCATGCAGTCCAATTCTTTTAAGTTTTTATCAAGGTTTCATTCTTTAAAGAGCAAATAAAAATTTTGGCCCGTTTTTCCTTTCTCTTCTAAACCACTTCTGATTAAGCTACTTGTCAGACACATCCTCACATCTTTGCTCACTGCTGTCTCAAATGCACTATATTTTGTACTTCTGCAGTTATATCAGAATTTATATCTTACAGTCCAGCGAAATGTTCCCTCCCCTGAATCTTTCTCAGAAATCTCCAACTACTAATTGAGGCCTCTCTCCCTAAATTTCTATGTGTCTCTTTTTGGCCTTATTATAGTGTATCTTGCTCTGCCTTGTTGATTTTCTACACATCCTTTCTCCGCTATATTGTAATGTGTCCTCTCCCGCCCACCCGGCACTGCACCCCCAGGGCATCTGCACAGCACCGTTCTCATAGATGGGCTCCAGGTGTATTTGTTTTGTTGGTTCTTTTAATTGACACAATTAATATCCAAAACTACAATGTCATGAATCAAACTGATCTTCACTCTTTGATACAAACTTCCAGAAACTGCATCCCAATGAAAAAAATTTTTTTTTCTAAAAGAAGAGTATTATAGTTGGGAGATTTAGACTCAAATCAGATGCATCATCAATAATAAATTCTTAAAGGATCAACTATAGGGCTGTGGAGATGGGGTGCCAGTTCATGCAAGCGTAGTTTTATCCAGAATACTACCACTTGTGCATGTTTTATATGAAGCTTTCTAGTGTAAAGCTGGATGTAGTGGCTCACACCTGTAATTCCAGCACTCAGGAGGCTGAGGCAGGAGGATTACCATGAGTTCAAGGCCGGCCTGGGCTACATATTTCAAGGATAGCCTGAACTCTATAGCAAGATCATGTCTCAAAAAACAAACAAAAAATAAATAAATAAAACAATTCCTACAAAAATAAATAAATAAAACAATTCCTACAAAGTAGATATAAACAAATTCTATATATTAATTTTTTTGGAAAAGAGGTATATAGGCAGAAATATAGTCAGCATTTAAAAACGGAGCTATAACATATAAATTTGCAGGCCAGGGGTCCTGGGTTTAATTCCCAGTAGCAAAATAAAGAAATATATATACATATATGAAAATGTGCCTGACTTAGAGCTTGTGTGCTTAGCAACAACCTACAGCGATTGAACTTACTCATTCTTCGAGTTTATAGGAATGTTTGGGTGAGTTGTTTTCACAATCCATCTCTCTCTCACGAAGCTGTTATTCAACAGTAAATCCCCGTATGCTGAGAGGTATTCACACTCATTCCGTTAATCGTTAGAAGCTGTGAGGGTTTGGGAGACGGAGTCTCTCAGTTCTGGTCCTTTCGTTCATTGTCTTTGCTTTGCTCACCTTCCTCTCTGCATTCTGCTCCCCAAATCAGCGGTGTCCAAGGACAGGAAATGAAGTCCCAAAACAAGTGTCTGAGGGTGTGTCTGGGAAGGAGGGGAAGAAGGGCACGTGCTCCTTGTCTTTGTTGATGGTGTGGGTTGTTATGGGACCATTGTGTCCCCAGCCTTGGGGCCTTTTTGTTTAAAGATAAAATAAAACAAGCTCACTGTGCCGCCTCCTCCTTCCACCTCCTTGGCCTCTGAGAGTGACAGTGCGCTGCGGCTGAGACCAAAGAGCGAGGGAGGGAAGGCATTGAGAAGGGTAGTATTGGGCTTAGTTACAGATGACCTTTTCAGATAAATGTTAAAACTCTGAAATATACATCTGCTACTAACTTAGGGTATGTAGGATTTGAGCACAAGCTAAGAATCCTTTGTATCATAAAAAGGGAATCAGGTGTACCAGTTGTTATAATGCACGAAAATAATAATACAGTAAGAAAAATGGTGGGAAGATTCAACCTAGATTAAGTGCAGTTTCTGAGGCTATCACAGCATACATTTCAAATGAACAGACTCTGTGGGTAAGATTGGTGAGACCTGCATGTGGCAGCAGGAAGCATTCATTGGCTTATGGTGTATAATTCAGTGTGACTTCTCTACCCTTAACTTCCAAAAACAGATTCAAGTTGATGAGAATTTCTGCTTAGAGCTGTATGTTGAGTACTTTAAAAAAAAGTTCAGTAGTTCATATATATACATACATTTTTGTTAAGGTACTGGCCTTCCCATGGGCAAATTGATAGAAATAATAGTTAGACTTTGTAAACAGTAAAGCATCCAATCTTTAATTTTTACTGTGTTAGGAATTTATTTTGTAAGCATGTAAAGAAACTGAAGAAATTCTACTGTGATTGATACTGGGTAGTTCTGATGGTTTTCTTTGGTTATTGCTCAATTGAGTGAGGGTAGGTAGACTATTCTGCAGTCTGAATTAGTCTTTGAATCTGAATGTTTTCGTGTGTATGTATTTCTTTTTTTTGCAAAACTGAGTCTAATCAACATCAATGAAAGTAAAAAGTCACGGTGTCGTTATTTCTGCTTTTGAGTCACTAATTATAATTCCCACGTTTTGCCAGGTCTCTTTAATTATTGCCTTTATTAAAATAATGCTTGACTTTAAACTTTACAACTAACAGCAGTCACATAATTGTGGTCTACAAAAGCATGATATCTTCTTGAGATCTTTATGATAAGCAACATAATACTTATTTAAAGATGCTCAGTGCCAAATCTTGCTGAAGAATAACCTTGCAGAAATCTGATTGTGAAGGAGGAAATCTAAAGGGGCAAAATGAACATCATTAGAGAGAACCTGGGAAAAGCAGTCGCTGCTCAAACAACACAGAGAGAAAGTTCCACTCCTTTTCTTTCACTTCATTTTATTTTATTTTGCAGTACCAGGGATCAAACTCAGGACCTTGCACTTGCTAGGCAGGCACTTGTGCCACTGAGCTATATCCCCGGCCCTTTCACTTCATTTTAGTTTTTTGTTTTCTGAATTTTTAATTTAATTAATTGTGTAGATATACTTTTCATTTGTACAGAATTCATAGCTTTAAAATAATAACTATGTTCTTCGTGACTATTAAAAGTATTTTTTCCATCATATCTCTCTCTAAGAAACCTTTGAAGTGTATTTTATAGCCACAGTGGGTTGATTTCTCCAGTAATCTGGTTTTTTGGGGGGGAGGGGGCTGGTACCAGGAATTGAACTCAAGACCTTGTGCTTTCCAGGCAGGAGCTTGTGCCACTGAGCTATATCCCCAGCTAATACTCTGTGTTATGTCAAACTATTTACTGTGGTATGCTTTCATTTAGTGCTAATGTTTCAAAAGTGAGTGCTGGGAAGCATCTAACACTCAGTGTAACTTGGTACCGCTGAAAGTATTTATTATGTTTGTTTGTCTCATAAACAAGCTGGAAACAAAACAAGATACATTGAACAAACATTATAACAGATTTGAAGAGCTTTCATATTCAAAATCTCGCATAGAGTTCAGTATTACTATAAAAATACAGAATATATTGAAAAGATTATAAAAGAAGTATATTATACTGAAAGTTCAGAATTGCAGTAATATGCCAGATACTACTAGGAGAGTAATTTAGACTGATAACCTACATTTTTTAACATACATCTGAAAACTGACTCTGTTTATAAAGAGACGTTAAACTCCTGAACAACTACTTCCTTAGTTTTCCATAGAAGCAAATGTGTTATCCTGATAGATACATTAAGGACAGACATAGACACTCTTGTTCCAAACAGACACATTCTCTCCTTGTTCGGGAAGTTAGTGGGTTTTCAGCTTGTGAATATTGACTGTTGCCTTCCCTTACTTTTGACTTCCTGTTTGTTTTTCTTCTTCCACAGCAGGCAGTCAATAATAGCAAGTCCCAGGATTTCAGACTAGACTCACAGTCTACAGCACAGTAAGCCACTTCTAAGTACTTTGCAGGGATAGAGTTGATTTGTGTTTTTTATTGTTTTTGCTTTTTGGTACCGGAAGTCAAACTCAGGACCTTGCACTTACCAGGCAGGTCCTTGTGCCACTGAGCTATATCCCATTCCTCATTTGGGTTTTTTAAAGGATAATTTCCCCACTTCCTTTTTTATAGCATATAATCACACTACAAAGTAGTCTGACATTCGTAATTCTTTTGTTTTTTATTTTAAAGAGAATTTTAAAAAAATAAAAGACAAAACCAAAACAACACAAAAACAATAAAAATTATACAGGGTTTCAAAACTAAACTATAGGAATTAATAGTGGTTGTTATATTACATATTGTTACCTTCAGTGGAGTTGCTCAGATTATCAGATACAAGAATGCAAGATTGATCAAACCATTAAAGAGAATAAAAAATAATTTTAAAAAACATTAGAAATGATACAGAGCTTCACTGAACAAGATGGTAGGAATTCACCAATGGTTGTTATATTGCATGTTGTTGTATTCAGCTTAGTTGTTCAGATTACCAGATATAAGCATGCAAAATTTGTTAAAAAAAATTTAAGCATTAACTGTTCCTTTCAATGAACCAGTAGACATCATCAGTACAGTTACCCCAGCTGTCCTTCCATATACATGTATATGTATATATATTTTCCCTTCCTTCCTTCTTTCTTTCTTTTTCTCCTTTCCATCATCCCAGTTGTTCCTTCCCTCTGGGAAATTTCTTTCCCTTTCACAATATCTGTTGTACCTTTTGGGTTTTATTTACTCTATCAGGTTCTTACACTAGGGAAACAATATGATATTTACACACATGAGTCTGATTTATTTCATTTATGACTGTGGTCTGTAGTTGCATCCATTTACTTATAAAAGCCTCAAGTTTTTTCTTTTTTATAGCTGAGTAATACTCCATTGTATAAAAATACCACATCTTTTTTATCCATTCCTTAGTTGATGGGCATTTGGATTGTTTCCAAGATTTAGCTATGACAAATTGTGCTGCTATAAACATGGGTGCACATATATTGCTGTGGTATGATGTTTTTAATTCTTCTAAGAAAATACCCAGAAGGCAAATAGCTGGATTAAGTGGCATCTGTAATCCTAGTTTTGTGAGGAATCCCCGCCCTGATTTCCACACTGGTCTCACCAGTCTACACTCCCACCAGCAGTGGAGAGGGCTCCTTTTTCCCCCACAGCCCCTCCAGCATTTGTTATTGTTTGATTTCTTGATGATGGAGTGCAGGGATAGTTCAATATATGCAAATCAATTAATATAATACACCATATCAATAGACCCAAAGATAATAATCACATGATCATCTCAAGAGATGCAGAAAAAGCTTTTGATAAAGTCCAACACTCATACATGATAAAAAAAAAACCCTACAGAAAATAGGAATAGATGGTCTTTACTTCACTCTAATAAAAGCCATCTATGACAAACCAATAGCCAACATCATACTAAATGGACAAAAACTGAAAGCTTTCACTTTAAAATCAGGAACAAGACAAAGATGTCCACTGTCACCATTGACTACTCCTATTCAATATAGTTCTGGAAATACTGGCCTTAGCAATTAGACAAGAGAGCAAAATAAAAGGAATAAGAATAGGAAAGGAGGAAGTGAAATTATCATTACGTGCAGATAACATGATACTCTACATAGAAGACCCTAAAACTGCACACACTTAAAGAGTGTAGCTAGTTTAAGCAGGATGTTTTAGTGGTTATACATTGAGAAGACATATTATTTGGAAGCCACGAGAAATAGTACTAAGTAAAGACTAAACTTCAGAGGGCCCATTTTGTCATTTTCCTGTGTTTGAGTAACATTGTGAAATAGCATTAACTGAAAACAAGTCAATGATGTGGTAAAAATAAAATCTAGGAAATGCCTATTTTCAGGCATTAAAGAAACAAAAAGCTGATGTCCAGAGCATTATCATTGTATATTTTCTATAAACGCCTACTATGGGGGCTGGGGATATAGCTCAGTGGAATAAGCGCTTGCCTAGCAAGCACAGGGTCCTGAGTTTGATCCCCAGTACCGCCAAAAAAAAAAAAAAAAAAAAAAAAAAAAGGTCTGTCTCCAAACGCCTACTATGTTGGAGTTACTTTGGATATTTATTTTATAAACTTCTGGGAAGTTTTTATATTTTTATTTGTTATGTCTTATGTCACTTGGTATGTGAATAAAAACTTTTCTTCAATTCCAAAAACCAATTTTTTACATCAGAAACCATCTCAAAATATCTTTCAGTGTTTGTTATTGCAAATTACCTTTGGGATCTGATATTAGCCCAGACTTTACATTCCACTATGTTAACAAGAAAAGACCCCATGAGTGTAATAGCATAAACAGCTTGGGTGTCAATGCCCCGTCCCCCACCACGCTTACACACACATGCACGCAAGTTCTGTTGAATTTCCTGTAGGAAAATTAGTTCACGTTAGCCCTGCTGTATGCTTTCACAGTTTGGAGAATAATTTGTCTCCTGCTTTAAAAACTGAAGTTGAAATGACAGTAGTTTACAGGAATTGTCAAATAAAACTGTGTTGTACCTTACAAGATGATATTTCATTCTATAGGTAAAAGGCACGTAATTTTAAAGTGACTCTTAAAAGAGTCACAGAGTTATGATCTAGAAAATACCTTAGAAAGCTGTTCCATAACTCCTCTGCTTTTATAGTTGAGAAAGCGAAGAGGAGAGGCATTGTGCAGATTTCACAACACACATTTATATCAACACCTGCACCAAGGCCTAAGTCTCCTCATTCCCAGCTGCTAAGGTTTTTTGTTTCTTTTCTGACTAGTGTCCACAGGTTCCTTGGTGAGGTGTCATCTTATAGATTTCTTGAGAGAAAAGCTCTATTGCTAATTATATAACTGCATATATAGCTTCAGAGCACATTTGCCCACATGACTGCATTTGACCCTTAAATTGTCCCTGGAAGAGAGGCAGATGAGTATTCTGACCGGCCCCCCTTTTACCAGTGGAGAGGCAACATCTGAAAGGCTAGGGCTTGGCCTGTGTCCTTGCCTGTGGTACATGGCAGACCAGTACCAAAACATAGATCTGATTGTACTTTACTCCTCCCCGCGCTCTCCCTCTGCCTGTGCCACCTTGAGACCCCAGGTCTCTCAGGCATTGGTTTCTGCCTGCCAATATGTTCAGTTCCAAATTCAGAATAATTGAAATGTTATGTAATAGAGCATTCGGTCCCTGGCCCCAAGCTGATTCCCCAGTGACAAATTATACTTATTTTTTTTTAAATGGAAGAATGAGGATAGACTGTTTCAACAACCAAAAATAAAGACTATTTGTACATTGTGGGAACAGTGATCTCAGTGTCTTTGAAGGGGTTTTACCAAAAAAATTTTAGGACTGCTCACTAAATATTATACAAATGAAAGCACGCCTTCCACGCACCTCAGCCTGCTGTCCGCATAGCTGTCTACAAGTGAGGCACAGGGCTGGCCCTGCCCTCCAGATGAGGGCTCAGTGAGACTCAGACATCTCAGTTTCTGAAAGCTGTCAGTATGGCTCGGCTTCTCTCTTTGCACATAGAGCATGTAAGAACCTCCTAAAAATAAGCTAATTAGAAATTGAGATATATCTAAATATTCTCATTCATTTAAAATCCTTAGGCTTTTCCTGTACTCATAATTTCTTTGAAGGTTAAATTATTTCTTTGAAGGTTGAATTAAGATGGATGCCTATGACTTGAAACTTCTCATAACTTGAAAACTGTAGTAGCTGGTGGAAACACTATAGTCCAGCTGTGCCAAGAAGTCATGTTTTCTTTTTTTAATGTGTCTTTTTTTTTCTTAAAGCTGGAAATTTTTGTTCCTACAAATCCCTTATCATATACTGAGATAGTGTTATGTACATTTCTTTCTTTCTTTTTTTTGTGGCGGGGGACAATACCAGGGATTAAACTCAGGACCTTGTGCTTGCCAGGCGGGGGCTTATTCCACTGAGCTATATCCACAGCCTCTGAGAGTCATGTTTTCATACCTTTAATTTACTTAAGTAAGTCCACTATACCCAAGTGCATGACACGTGTTTGTTCCGTTTCCTTACAGTCCTGCCTTGCAGTTTGCAGCATTTGCTTATTTGTTAAAAGAATAAATATGCTTAATCACCTGAATTAATAGCCTTTTGACACTTTCCACTTGAATTTCTTATCTTTTTTTCTAAGAAATATCAATCACTTCATACACATTTTGGTAAAGCTGCTATCTTTTAGATTTCAAAAAACTTTTATAAGTTAATTAACAAAGGCACCTTTTTTTGGTGGGGGAGGAGTACTAGGAATCAAACTCATGACCTCGCACTTACCAGGCAGGTCTGAGCTGTATCCCCAGTCCTAAAGACACTGTCTTAAAGATCTTAAACTTTGACTTTTCACACTTGAGGCCCTTGTGACTTTTTTATTAACTAGCTGCTATGCAAGTCACAGTTTGTAGTGAAGCTTCTATAAATGTTATAATCCTTAATAAGTATCATTAATATGTCCTAGTTATTTATATATTCTAAATTGAGTTTCATGGGGGGTGTTTGGGTTTTTTAATACTAGAAGGCCTTATTTCATTAGTAACGTTGGTCAGAGAGGTTAATTCAGATGGTCAATCATATCACCTTCATTTGTACATAGTTACATAAAAAGTGAATGAATAAATAGAATACAGTACGGCCACCATTGTCAGTACAGTCTTCTCATCCTTCCACTATATGTTTCTGTCCATTTCATTGTAATGCTGTTGCAGATTTCCCACTGCTGCTTCTCTCCATAGAGACAGCATTCATAGCCTACCCATTTGCCCTGAAATATCCTATTTGCAATCTTTCCTTCTAATTGCTTACTTGGATTATCCAATATTTAGGCTTTTTCTCACCCTATCCCCTTTTTTCCTTTTTCTTTTTTTTTTAACAGTAGGAAGAATTTATTGAAAGAAAGAAAGCTTCTGTCTGAGAGAGACAGAAGGGGGCCCAGAATGTGGGTTACCCACCAACCCCGCCTCTCAAGGGTGTTTTATTGAACAAAGCTAGGAGGTAGGGCAGGTTTAAAGTAGGACAGAACTATAATCGACCAATAAGATTACAAGTATAATTGCTTAGGTAATATTGATCCAATGGCAAATCATAAGGTAGGTGGGCAGTAGGGCAAAACTGTGGTCAACCAGTAAGTATACAACTAGTATAGTCCCTAGGGTAATACTGATTAAATGGGGATCAGACAAGGAAATAGAGCAAGAGCACAGGGGTAGACAAGGTCTTGCCTGGAAGGGGTGCGTTAAAGAGCTTTGGTCTCAGGCTGGGGATGTAGCTCAGAGGCACAAGTGCCTGCCTGGCAAGTGCAAGGTCCTGAGTTCAATCCCCAGTACCGCAAAAACAAAACAAAACAAGAGAGCTTTGGTCTCCCACCCCGAGGTGCCTGATGCCTACTTACAATGAGTCCCCGCTCTTCATCCCTAGGGGAGGGACCTGGCCTTCAGGGAATGCGCCTCCAGCCACGGTTGTCTTCCGCACTGAGCTCACAGGGCCCCGCCCCGTCTGAGTGCCTACAATGTTCCTGCCTCTCTTAGCTGTTTATAATATTCTCCTCTGAAGAAGTACCCCTCACTGCTGGGAGAGGGCAAGAGTCAAAGACCAATCTGGCTACTTCCAGCTGAGGAGGGTTATAGTTGTGCTCAGCAGTCAGAGACACTCCTCGATGGTCCATCTAAAGGCCCGCAATAGGCACCAGGTGTTCTTGTCTTGGGTGGACATACAGCTTTCAGTCTGTGGGAGACAAGACCACAGAAACAATTAAGTATGCATGGACCAAATAATAAAATCAACAGGGTAATTATGAATATAGTCCACAAAATTTCCCACCAGGAAGAGCTAGTAATAGTTTTTCATAAAGAGGATAAAGAGAATGCCAAGGAATTTAGAGTCTGACATATCATTAACCTATTATCTAATATCATGAACAGGTATTGAGATAGTAGAAGCATCAGAAATGTACACACAACATTTAACTTTTATAACTGCACAAGTACCCCCTTGTGCTGCTGTTAGAACATCTAATGCCATCCAATTTTGGAGGACGGTTTGTCTCATTAATTTTACTTCTTCATTCGGGAGAGAGAGACATGAGCTGAGGTATTGTTTCAGGCCTGCTGAGTAGAGTTAGTTAGGGCCTCCATGTGTTGCATGACACCCTTTAACCCTAGAGAAAGGATAAAGACAGAAGACAAATGATCACAGCAATGAAGCACACTTCTAGACCATCTGCCATCAGCAAGGCGAGTTTGCAGGTTTGTCAATACTTCGACACTTTTTCCTTGTAACCATGCAAATCCCAGTGTGCATCTTCCTATCCATCCAGGGGGTCCCCTTTGTTCTTGAAATCAAAGCTTGGAGACACTACAGTGTACTCAGCACTGAGCTTAGAGCACTGAGAGATATTCATGTATCGCAAGTTAGGTGACAGAATAGGAGTAAGCATGTAGAAGGCAACAGGTTGTATAATTAGGGGCTAAGTACACGTTATAGTGGTAATCACAGGAAGGAAGGAGTAGGGAGCAAAGCCCACTAGGGGTAAGGCTGACCTAGAGCTTTGACGCGGGGCAGATATTTGCCTGTGATGCACAAGGAAACAGGTATTTCACACTGAAGGAAGTACAGCAGCAGAGAGGGGAAGCCAGAGTGGAGAGTGTGGGAAGAGACTGACTGATTGGTGATTTCAGGCTAGGGATTCTCGGTGGGAGAAAAAACGGGCTAGAGATTGTAGCTGTTGAATGCAGCAAGAGAGTCGGGGGCCGCAGAAGATTGAAGGATTGGACGGTGGGTGTGAATGGAAGGTGCGAGCAGGAGACACATCTTGCCATGTTTGCGCAGTGTTTCACATGAGCTGGGCAAACATTCGTCTCTGTCAAGAATTCGTTCTTGTTCTAGTCCTTGATGCTGCCGCTATGAAGAGAAGCAGTGAGGGGCAGCCTGTCCAGGTGAACAGCAGCGGTCAGGTGAGGAAATGCTGCTCCTCTGCTCTCCACAGTGGCTGCTGTGCTAGGCCCTGAAGTGCAGTGTGTGCCTTGTAGGAGTTTTGCTGTGGCGGGAAGGACAGACACAGTGCATACAGATTTGCTGATCAGCTGCTGTGTCACAATATTCAGACTCTGGAATGCAGCAGTAGACTGTACAAAGAGCTAACATTTCATTTACTTACGTGTAAAACTTCTTATGTCAGATGGGTGCAGTGGTAGGGAGAAAAAGCACGGTAGGGAACAGGAGAGAGAAGTGTGTTTAAGTAGGAATGTCAAAGAAGTGCTTAAAGAGCAGGAGGAAGGGACTTGCGCACAGTGAGTGTGTGGCAGACAAGCGCAAGGGGCCTTGAGGCAGGAGCGTAGGAGGCATCCAGAAGAATAGTAAGGAAATTGCTGGAGTTTCTGAAATAGAGTAAGCGACAGGAAGAGAATGGATAGAATGAGGGCAGCAGGAAGACGTTGCAAACCATTAAAGGCTTTTGACTTTTACACTAAGGGGTACAAGGAGCCATTAAACAGAGGGAGTGACTTAATTTAACAGGATCACTCTGGCCTTTGAGATAATAGACCTAAATGGACAGGGGTGGAGCGAGGGACCAGTTACTGAAGTTACCCAGCTAAAACCTGATGGTACCTTGAAAAAGAGTGGTAGCAATGGTGTTACTGAAGTCAGATTTTGTGTGTACATATGAGGTTCTAGCATTTTAGTGAGATACACTTGATATGCAAAAAGTTGCCCATATTTAAAGTATACGGTTTAAGCTTTAACATAGGTATATATAAGTCTACAAACCATTACCACATTTCAGGTAACTACATACGCATCTCCCAAGGTATTCCATATGATATTTTCATAATTTCTCCCTCTACCTTAATGTAGGCATCTCTTCTCTTTCTTGCTTTATTGCCCTGGCTGTACCTTCCAGTATGTTTTTTGGTTTATTTTGTTTGTTTGTTTTTGTCTTTTTGAGACAGGGTGTCACTATGCAGTTTAGGCTAGCCTTGAGCTCACTCTGTGGCCCAGGCTGGTCTCCAACTCACAACGATCCTCCTGCGTCAGCTTCCTGAGTGCTAAGATTACAGGCGTGCACCACCACGCCTAGCTAGTATGATATTGAATAGAAATGGTAATAATAAATATTCTTGTCTTATTCCTGATCTTATGGAAAATGAACAAGAAAATATTTAATTTCACCATTAAGGATGATATGTTATTATAAGTGTTTTTTCATAAATTCCTTTCATCAAATAGTTTTATTTATTAGTTTGCTGAGTTTTTATCAGGACTAGATGTTAAATGTTTCCCAAGTGCTTTTTCTGCATCATTAAATACAGTCTGCCCTATCTGTGGGTGTCATAGCAACTGGTTCCTTATCATAGATATAGCTAACCACAGATCAAAATATTTGAGAGGGGAAAAATTACATCTGTACTACATGTGTCCAGACTTTTTCTTGCCATTATTCCCTGTACACTACAACTATTGTAGGGTAGTCACATTGTGTTAGATGTTACAAGTAACCTGGAGGTTGTTTAAAGTATACAGGAGAATGTGCACAGCTTATAGTGCAAACACTGTCATTTTACATAAGGCATTGGAACATTCGTGGATTTTGGTATTTGCAGGAGTCTTGGAAGCAGTCCCTCCTATGTTCAGAGGGATGACTATAATTATGTGACTTTTCTTTCTCAATTTAATATAATCTTTTTAGGATATTCTACCAGATCTTCTACAAACAGGAATACAAATAAAAATTGAAAAAAATTAACAAATATGAATGTGTTAATATGACAAATCACACTGACTTTCAGTTGCTATTAAACCAACCTTGTACTGGGATAACTCCTACCTAATGGTGATATGTTTTAAATTAATGGATTTAATTTGCTAAAATTTTTTGCATTCTGTTCATGAAGAATATGAGTTCATAGTTTTATTTCTTGTAATATCTTAGTCTAAATTTGATAGTGGGGTTATATTGGACTCAGTTGGAAAAATTTTGGAAAAGTTTGTATAGATCTAACTTATTTCATCCTTATTCATATTTTCCATTTAGTATGATATTTTATCCACACTTTTTAGTTGTTTAAACATGTTTCCTTTAGTTCTTGGAACATTATCATGGCTTTCAAGTCTTTGTTTAGTAGGTCCAATGTCTGAGCTTTCTTTGGTAGTTTCTGTTTGTTGCCATGGGGAGAGGGACTATTCCTGCCCTTCGGTAATTTCTTCAGGTGTCAGTGCTGTTCAGGCTGCGCTAAATACATGAGGGGACCTTTGTAGGCCTTCGGGTTCTCTCTCTATACATGACTCTTCTCCATGGCTCAGTTAGTAAACCTCACCATCTTGGCCTCCCCGGAGTCCCAGCTGTCACCGGGGCAGTTACCTTTCCATGCCTTGCCTGAAAATTTCGGAAGCAATAAACTGAATGCTCATCTGGTTTGTTTTCCATCTCATGAATCGTTATCCTTCATTACTTATAATTCAGTACCTTGAAAAATGTCATAGATTTTATCTAGTTTATTGTTGTTGTTGTTATTTTAGATGAGAGGTAAATCTGGTCCATATCAGTCCATTTTGGCTTCCAGCAAAAAGTCAGAGGTTCTACATATTACCAAGGTAGACTCTGACAGAGTATGAGTAGTGAAAGGGAGGATAATCGGCGCTGTCCTCCACAGTGAGGGAAAGCTAAAAATCCGCTTCCACGTAAGTCTCTGCAGCATACGGAGAGGGGGTAAACAAGGAGGCAGACGCGCGGAGGACAGCGGAGCGGAGGCCGGAAGTGTGGACATGCCTGCCACACCCTGCGGCTGGCAGGTGTACATGGCTCAGACAGAGGTCAGAAGCCAGGGCTGGGAGCCGGAGGCGGTCCTCATACCTTTGGTTGAATCCTGTGTGTATTCCTTTATTGCCAAATATAAAAGTTTTTACATAAAATAAATGAAGATTTATGACTTCTCTTGAAAATAGTCCAGAGCCCTGGACTACCACAACCCCACATTTTCTCGCAGCATCCATCAGCTGGGACTGAGATGGGGGCTACCCCTGTAGACGGGGCATCTGCGCTGTTTGGCATAGTCCGCTGCACTATTACCCCTGTACCTATCGCCTGTGGCCTGCTTCCCTTGTTCACCTCTTCACCGGGGCTTCTAGATACTTGAGTTTGTAGTTCAAAGCTAGGACATAGTTTCCTAGGAGATAAAACTGAAGGCATATACTTAATTCGGTTTTTTATTGTAATTTCAGGCCCTTTCATCTTAGTCATATGACTATATTTTAATTACTTCATTTAATTGCTACTGAGGCTGCCATAACAGAATACCACAGATTCGGTGGCTTATCAAATATTTTCATAGCAAGGGAGGTTGGAAGTCCAAGATCAACGTGTCAGCAGCGGTGGTTTCTGGTGAGGCCCATCTTCCTGGCTTATATGCGGCCACCTTCTGACTGTATCCTCCCATGGCGTCTTCTCTGTATTTGTGCAGAGTTTGTGAGCGTGTGTGTACAAGCACATTCTAGTGTCTTTTCCTCTTCGAAGGACAATGGTCTTACCAAGTCAAGGATCCACACTTATGATCTTAGTCAACCCAAATACTTCCCTGAAGGCCCTATTCCCACAGTCACACTGGGGGTTAGGGCTTTCACATGAAGTTTGTGGCAGTATAGTTCTGTCCATAGAATTTTTGTCGGGGTCTACTGATTGCCTGGTTTTAAAATTCTTGCATCCATTTTGGTATCTAATTTGTTGTTTCCCACGATTCCTGGACATTCTAGAGAAAAGATACAGTCTTCTGTTCTTAAGTTTTCCCTTTTTTAAATTATTTTTATGTTCTTTCTCCTAATACAAATTGCACCTCCACATACCCACCATGATTATGTAGTTTACTGCCACCTCTGAGTTATTTGGAAAGCTACATTGCCCATTCACTAGGCCAAGATATTATAGGCTCGTTAGCATGAACTTCCTTCATCATGTTATTTTACGTCATTAATAATATCCTGTTTTCATCTCTGTACACGCATGCATTTCCATCTAAGCTCATAAAACTTTCTGGCTTTTCCCAGGTGCTTAATACTTTTCAGATGCAGATGAAATTTATTTTTGTCCCTTTATTCCCCATTTCCTTGAAAATAAGACCTAACAAAAAATAATCAGCCTTGAAAACCAATGCCAAGCCAGGTGTGGTGACACACCTGTAATCCTAACACTCACGAGGCTGAGGCAGGAGGATTATTGTGAGTTTGAGAGCAGCCTGGTCTACAAAGGGAGCTCAAGACCAGCCTGAACTGCAGAGCGAAACCCTGTCTCAAAAAGACCGCAAAAAAAAAAGAAAAGAAAACTAATGCCAGCCCCAGTCAGCCTATTCATGCCTTACCTGCCCTACAGAGTGGCCACTGAACAAGAGAACAGTGATGGCAGGTAAGGCAAGGAGAAGCTGACTAGGACTGGCATTTTTTATCTTTAGTTTGCAAGGCTGATTATTTTCCAGTTAGGTCTTATTTTAGAGGAAACACAGTTGTACTTAAGAAAGAACAACTCTGCCTCTCCCCCTGAAGATAATCACTCATATATTTCTGCCAAAGTAACATTTTTCAGATCTTCCCGTTCATCTCCCTGCCACCCCCACTGCCACGTTCCTAGATTAAAGCCCCTCTCAAGACTGCGGCAGCCTTCTTACTGGGTCCTTGTTTTCCACTCTTGCCCTCCTGTAGTTCTGAAACGGGCCAAAATCCGAGCCGTGAGGACGGGGGACACACAGTGGATATCAAGCAAAGAAGAAAGAGCCGAAGGGCTGAATAGTTACCCTGCTAGAGGTAAGAGGAAGACCAGCAGAAGTTGTGGTCACATAGTCAACAAGGAGAGACGGGAAGACCTAGTCAGCAGCGACAAATGCCCCAGAGAGAAGAGATAACCCGAGGACTGATGAGGTCCCTTTGGGATTTGTACCCAAGGGGCGCTGTGTGGCCTTGGAGAAGACAGTTTGATGGAGAGCCCTGGAGGCAAAAATCAGATTTTCTTCAGCCTCAGAGGAAAAGACCATCAGAACTGTCTTATTCTCTGAAAACCTGGACTTCCAAGGAAAGACAAGGCTCTGCAGTAACCAGCAGTAACCAGTGAAAAACACAGTGTAGAGGAGATCTTTAAGAGGGGAATCATTTACAAACTGAAAGGACAGGTGCCTGGGAAGATGTCTGTCACAGTGTGGGAGCAGGGGGACAATCCCTGGGCTCTGAGAACGGGCACAGGAGTCTCACTTAACACGGTGCTGCCACCTTGTACCACTGGGGGATGTGCGTGACTGTCACACCAGGAGGCTTGTACAGCTGGGATGCAAGTGGGACGATCAGGGGACAGTCATGCACGTCTCACCTGTGGTTCAGGCTGCCCAGCAGCGAGACGTGAGCTAGCACCCCACCATGAACATGTTTAAACTAGTAGGGGAGGCTGCTTCTGCCACCGAGACTGGCAAGTGGAGAAATGAATTTAAATGACTGCTTTTGGTAAGGGGTGAGGTGTAAAAAAGTCCTATCAAAGGAAGCTCTTGCTTTATGGGGTAGAAGTTAAAAATGAAGTGTTAAGATACTGTTCGTCTCCACATGTATGAATATATCACTTTCTAGAAACCAGATTCACAATTTCTGTATTTTTTGTGTTTTTGTTTTTGTTTTTTTGCAGGAACTAGGATTGAACCTGGGGTTTTCCCTCTGACCTACAATCTTAGCCTTGTATTTTTATTTTTTATTTTGAGATAGAGTCTCGTTAAGTTGCCAGGTTGCCTAGGCTTGACTTGAATTTGTGATCCTCCTGCCTCAGCTTCCCACTGTTGGCATTACAAGCATATACCACCATGCCCAGCTTATTTTAAATGTAAAAACTGAAATCTAATTGTACAGATAGGCTATAGATGAATAGTTACCTAGTCATGGGTTAGGGAATGACTTTTTAACCTTGATGCCAGAATTTGAAAACATTTTTGGTTGTTTTGTTTTTGCTCTTGTTTTTGAGATGTCATCTCACTGTGTTGCCCAGGCTGACCCCGAACTCCTGGGCTCAAATGCTCCTTCTGCTTTAGCCTCTAGAATAACTGGGTCTACAAGCACATGCTACTGCGCCCAGCTAGAAAACATTTTAAAACAGATTTTCATATCTAAGTAATAGAAATTAGGCATGTCAAAAAGAAAAAAGTTTATAGAGTTTTACTTGGTATGGGTAAGAATTTTGCATAAAGGATTCATACTCATAACTTGTAGAAGACCCTCAGAAATCAACAAGGAAAATAAACACATCAAGGGAAAAACTGACAAAGGATTGTACAGGATGTTCTTAAAAGATACAAATGACAATAAACACATGGAAAATATTTACTTTCGAGTGATCAAATTAATGTATATTAAAATAATAAAATGAAATACATTTTTTTCCTCACAAAATGGTGGCAAGTTTCAAAATTTAAGATACTTAGTGTTGATGAACCTGTAAGGAAATAGATTCCCCTACACTGCTGGTAATTGTATAAAGATTGATCCATTCTTTGGGGAGGATGTTTTGGTAATGAGTTTTTTAATAAAAAGTTTTCAAAATGTTTATGTAGCCAAGCATGGTGGCACACAGCCGTGGCCCCAGCTGTTCAGGAAGCGAGGGCAAGAAGATCTCGTGAATCCAGTTTGAGGCCAACCTGGGCAACGTAGGGACACCCTGACTCAAAACAAAAGAACCAAAAAGTTTATGTTCTATGATTTAGTGGCTCTACTTTGTGGAATTTATTTTAGGAAAATATTTATGCACATGCAGGGATTTCATTAAAAAGCCTCTCCTTAAACAGATATTTTTAAAATAGAAGGAAAAATTAATTTATTTGAATAGAGTGGGTTAAATTATAAAACATTTATATAGTTGTCATTATATTATGAAAACGAAAATATTTTATAGATAAAAATACATAAGATTTTTAAGTTAAAAGGAATTTATGTTATTTACATTAAATATTAAACAACATACATCAAAAGACAGTAGTTATTTAAGTGGTGGGATTTTGTTTAATTTACATGTTTTCTGATTTTTCTACTCAGCATATATATGTACTACTTGATCATTCTCCTTTAAATGAAAATAATTTCAGAAAGTTGTTAGTACTGTCTGTTCTTCTACACTTAAGAGACCAAGGTCTCAGAGTTACAGTCCCAGAGAGTCTGAACTAGCACGTGGTCCCTGGCGGGGTTCCAGGCTGCAGCCCAAGCGCACTGCGTTGTCTGTCCCTGCCAGTGGGGCTCTCTGTGCTGAGGTCTTTCCTCCCGGCGCAGAGCCCAGGTCAGCCACAGAAGCACACCTTCAGGGAGCATCTGTGGGCTTGAATTGCTTGTGGGATATGACCCAGTGTTTTCTAAGAACCTTACGTTATACACGTAGCATGCACACGAACACCTAGTTTCATACTCACTTTCAGAATCTTGCTACACAGATGCTCTGTCTTTTTCCATCTGAAGTGCCTGTTGAAAGGCTCTTGCTCTGTTACTCTCTTCCGTTAACTGTGGGGAGACTTTATGAGAAGCTGCCTCGCAGAAGGGGCGGGCCCTAGTTTATTCATTTTTGCTTATTTTGTTTTGTTCTCTCTTTTGCGGTGCTCAGGATCAAAACCAAGGCCTTGCTTGTGCTAGGCAAATGCTGTACCTCTGACCCCCGTCTGCAGCTTCTGGGTTTATTCCTGCGCTGGGTTAGAGGACCTCTCTCCCTTCCTTTAGCAAATCTCTGTGTCTTGGTGTTCAAGCCCCTGTGCTGTCTCTTGCCCGCATGCCTAGTGCGTCTGCCCTTGCTCTTCAGGGATCACAGGTGTACACCTGATCATCTCTTCCCCTCGACCCTCTGCTCCCCCTCGTGCGCAGTCTTTCCCGGTCTCTATCCAGTGTTTCTTCCTCTTCTTACTCTGAATCATTTCCCTTAAAGATGTTATCTTTGCTGCCTACTTCAGCTTTTTGTAGTTAAATTTCTCTCTGGGTTCCCTCTCCTGAGGTCCCCGGCTTCTGTGTTTACTTCTCACAGAGCAGTCTCCCCCTCATTAATTTATCTTGTCCTACATCTTCTGCACCTGCAGGATCCATCTCACTAACTTCCAGCTGTTCGTCTGCCCTCCTGTCCCCTTCCCTTTTCTGTTTTTCTTCTTCTTTTTTGTCCTACCACCACCGGGAACTCCTCCTCTCACTTTACCGTGCTCGGCCTGGAAGACCCTTTCACCCTTCCCTCTGTCCTTTGCGTAAGTTTAGGGTCTCTGTGTGACTTGTGTTACGCATTTATTTGAGCCTCTGCTACTTTCCTTCTCCTTGTTTATCTTGGGGCAAGTTTTACACCTCTTCCTTTGTGTATTTAGGGGCCAGAATGTTCCCCTGTTAGCAATACTAAACTTGATGTGCCATGGATGGGCCACTTCATACTCAATTCCAGTTGCCATCAGGAGCTTTACTTAAACCTATTTGGGGGCACCTGTATGTGATACAAGCTTTATCTTTATAGCTCCATTTAACACATTTAAGTCAGAAAATTTGGAGTGACACGGGATTATTTTTCTCCTTGTACAAAAAAGTAATGTAACCATTTATTTGAGTATGGGCCTGTGAGTAAAACACAGGTATTTGCCCATCCTCCTGTGCCCCCAGAGAGGGCTCCTAGGGAATGGTTAGCTTCTGCGCTTCCCTGCCTGTGTGTCCGCCTTCACTTCGCTCATGATAGATGAGTGGAGGTGACCATCACTCTACCCAGCTTGCCGTCATTCCAAGCTGTGTGATAGTTACATTAAGAATTCCCGGCTCTTCCCCACTGGTCACTGCACACCAGCTCTACGGTACCTACTGCATGGCCTTTAAGGAAGCAACTTCCTGTTCCATCTGCATGTTTGTTCTTCATTTTTATTCTGTGATATAATTTGCTCCATATCAAAGTTGCCTCTAGATGCATGGTTAGCCATCATTGTCTTGGTCAGTCTGAAAATTCAACAGGCCACTTTGAAAAATACATTAACCCAATTGTAAAAATAAACACAGCTATAGACTCAATGAAAGACTTTAATAAAAAGTTCTGTGTTTTTTTCTGACTATAAGGAATCATCATCCATATTCCTTCCTCTTTGAAGGAAAATCTTTACATATCTGATAGGCTGCTCTTAATTTCTGGAAGTTACTCAAAAGTTTGGAATTCTTTATGTCTATGTTTGGGAAGTATATTTCTCTTTTGCTTATATTAACAATCCAGGCCTTAAATAATTACTAATAACACCAAAAGATGGTAATAGTATATTTCAGAGACAAACCATGAGATAGGTAATTAATATTTTGGTTTTGTTGTGTTGTATATTTATGTATGTGGAGGGTTATGCAATATCTTTTCTTGTGCAGTTGCTTAGGCACAGTAAGATTTGGTGTGGTCAAAAACATTATTCACGTTCATTTAGTACATTTTATGTACTTTTCCCCCTAGTAAAGAGTTGAAGAATGAAGACACAACCAAATGCACAGAAATAAAATAAATTAAACCAAATGGAATTTCTCTTTAGAGTTCAGAATTTTCAGATACTAAGGAAGAAAAAAAGGATCCTCTACTTCTCTCTCTGAAAAATCTAGAAAAATCAATATAGAAGCAATAGAAGCAATATATGCATAGAAAAATCACTGTGGCCTTTGAACTTGCTTGTTATAAACCATTGTGATTGTTGTTGGTCAAAGTATTGGTATTTGTATTACTAGTAATTGCATTAAATTTACTTTACTACTATTGGAAAACCAATAAAAAAATTCCTCTGAGTAAATGTGAATAAAAAGCGTTTGCATTGTTACAGTGCCCATTAAATCATTCAGTATTATTGTATCTGGAATATGCTTGTATTTGTGATATTATACTCAAAATATGAAGTTACTGCTTTTGAAACTGACTTTATTTAAAAGATAAGCAATTTCAGAATGTTGTGTATTCAAAATGGTCACACTGACAAATGTATTAAAAGGAAATAATTTGCTTTTTAGAAGTAAAATAGCTGGATATGGTGATGTACGCCTGTATCTACACTCAGGAGACTGAAGCAGGAGGATCACCTGCAAGTTGAAGACCAGCCTGGGCTACATAGTGAGAGTGAGGCTAGCCTGAACCACATAGTGGGACCCTGTCTGGGGAAAAAAGAAAAATTAATTCAAATTTTGTGTTTCTGCTGAGTCACGTATGTAACTTGTAATTTGATATACCCAAACTAAAAGTGATTTTTGGTTGAATTGACAACGGTGTTCCAAATTACTTTTTTAAACTGGCAGTTCATATTTAAGCATGTAAGTAAATTGTAGACTTTATTGTTTGATATTTACTCTTAATATTCATTTTAAATCATTACACTATTTCCCTATCCAGAATAGCAGTTGCATTATTACATGACTGTATGTTTTGAAGTTTGATATAATAGTGAAATTCTCATTTTTTTCTTCATTACCCTTTCTCACCTGTATGATAAATCTGCCAGCAAAATATTTAGCATCAAGAGGGTCAAAAGTAATATAAAATTTTAAAAACATATTTACCAGTTTAGACAATGGATTCCATTAAAATGAGAAGTGAAAAAACCAGTGTTAGGCATTGAGGTGTAAATTCTGTCCAGATGCCTAGCCAACGTTTGCACAAAATATATTTGGCAATAATATCCCTGCACATGTAGAAGCATAAAAACTGATCAACACGGCCCTACTGCAGAGAACTTTCAAAAACAAGGCACTTTGAAAAGTGTTTACAGCTTTGCGACACGGGGCCCAGCCGAGCGCGGAGTCCACTGCGCCTGTGCGAGCGCGCCTCGTCCTGGATGTACTCTCGGCCCCGGCAGCTCGCATCACCCTTGGTTGGCTTTTGTTATCTTGGGAATGCACTTGATCATTTAAAAATAAAGACAATTATATGTTTCCCTGCAGTTTCAGCTCATGATTTTGACGTATGTTGATTCTTTGATTTTGCTTTTAATCACAAAGAATTTCAACCTTTTGTAAAAATATTTTAAATCAAAACTGATGAAAAACTGTATCAGAGAAGCTAAGCATTTTCTAAGATCTTTATGTTCATATGAAAAATAAAGCAAAGAGTTATTTTTATACTGCAGCTACTGACAGCAGAAGCAACAGATGAGGCAAACACCAGGACAGGTGGCTTCTGTGTGGATCCTAGCGCTGTGCCCTCGTCTCCTGCTGCCTATGCAAGACCCGGGCAGTGTTCACGGAGAGATGAGGGTGTCTTCACCAGCCGCCCTGATGTGAGATGGGGTGAGAGAGCGTAGCAGCGTCCTCCGATCGGGCCAGACTAGAACCCAGCAGCCAGTCAGATGTCGGAAGTCGTCTGATGATTTGTGGCTCTGTACATGTTCTTTGTAACAAATTCGTTTCCTTTGTTTTATCTTTATGTTGAAATTGTGGAGTTTTATGCTGTGTCATCTCTTTTCTCTAAATAAGTGACAATGTTCACACTACCTTCTTTATCTAATATTCTTCACGATTCATAGAATAGGATTCCCCAGTTGTTGATTCAAGTCTATTTTGAAGATGAAGGTTTTTGTCTGTATCAGAACTATACTGTGAGGCGGGTGTGCTGTTGCATACGTGCCATCCCAGCACGCAGGAGGCAGAGGCAAGAAGATTGCAAATTTGAGACCAGCTGGATTACATACATACTGAGACCTTGTCTCAAAAAAGATCCAATAGATAGGATTTGCGAGCTAGAATAAAAAGTTTCTTAAAATTTTAAATAGCTAACACTTAGTGCTTTTAAAATCTTGTGCAAGGTTCCTGTCACATAAAAGCAAACATCACCTGAATTTTATGTATAAGTTATAGAAAAGTCTTATTTTCTGTTCAAGAAGTTCAGTAAGACAATATATGGGAAATATCCTGCCAATTTATAGCTGTATTCAACATGTCACTTTAGTCAGTTTTAAGAAATTAAAGTTCTAGAAACTATAACAGTTGATGACCTTACACTTTTATATGTATTTGAATGATCTCCATCTGAGGGCCATATCTGTTAATTAAATCATGGAAATATTTTTAAGCAAAATTTTAAATTACATTAAGTCTTGACTTATGAGCATTTGAGTTTGGAACTTTCGAACTTTCACAGATATACTATATAAGAACACTTTGTTGGCTTACAGATGAATCAGATTTAAGAATAATTCTCGGGTATAATCCCAGCACTCAGCAGGCTGAGGCAGGAAGATTGCGCTCAGCTATGTAGTAAGACCCCGCTCAAAAAAACAAAAACAAAACAAAAAACAATTCTCCCAGAACAGAACTCATTTGTATTTGTCTGTTTTACTTAATTGAACCCCAAATCTTCACTTTATTATGTTTTTTTTTTTTTTTTTTTTTTTTTTTCCGGTACCGGGGATCGAACTCAGGACCTTGCGCTTGCCAGGCAAGCGCTTATGCCACTGAGCTATACCCCCAGCCCCCTTCACTTTATTATGTTGCACATAATCTCATTTATTCTTCACAGCAGTTCCATGAGATGGATAAAACCTTTCCTGCTCTACAAGTAAGGAGTCCAGGCTGGAGGTTGAGTAACTTGTCAAGTGCACAGGGCCTGTAAATGTCAGTGCTAGCTGGACATGGAGGTTTGTCAGACTCCACTGGAGATTTCTGAAGTACTGGGTCCTAGTTGTGCAGAGATAAATGCTTACACTTGAAACCACTACATACTCAAGAGCAGAAAGGCAGTCCACTCAGGGACGGGAAACATCTAATATGTTTGTGATATAACAGTGACCTAAAAAAATTAAATATATGTGTTAAAATTGTCTTTAAAACTTTAGCCCATAATTATGTTAATTCTTTACTATAGTTCTTATGTCTCCATAAGAAATAGGTTCTGTAGAATCAAACTAATTACATGTACAGTAACATTTTATTCAAGAAATGGAAAAAGGCGCCATTCCAGTCATATGAGAGATAATAAAAACGTCAAGAAGTATGTCAATCAACAGGCTAGCCGACTCAGTCTATGGACGGACTCAATTATCTTCAGGAGAATTGGACGTCAGCATCACTTAAGGGTAACAATGGGCTAACTGAGCAGAAGCAGACAGCCCCTCTCCGCAGCAGCCGGCAGCAAACTTGGTAATGAGGCACTTCATTCATCGGACCCTTCTGCTCTAATTATTAAGATGAATAGAAAATACTTTAAGGCGGGAAGTGCATAAGATAAAAACATTTGTTTTGTAAACACAAAGAATGCTATTTTTCTAATGATTCCCTTCAAGTCTACATCAAGCATAGGTGGTGAGCACTCTGTCTTCTGCAGTTGCTACCCTAACACCTCAGATTCGTAATGATTGTGGGTGGGTTTTGTCTCAGACGGTTGAGGGGGCTGTTGCTGCTAGGAATCTGCGATCTTTGTTTCTCCGATCTAAAAAAATGGGAATCATACATATCCACCACACATAACTTAGGTTTCACTTCTTTCACATACGTCAAAATAGTCTGCATATTTCTGTGTCATTTCTAAAAATATGAAGCCATCTGAAGTTTACCTGTTGTACTTCATTTTTTCTAAACTTCTTACTTGAGCCTTGTCAATAACGGAAGGATAGAAGAAAATTGAAGAGGGACCTACTTGTACACATTGATATAAGTAAACTCATTTATTGCCAAAGAACAAATCCCAAAATTTCTTGGGAAGGAGACAATTTGCTTAATGAAAAATGACAGTCTAAGAGGGAGGAAAAAGCAAAAACTTGTTGCTGGAGCAAAAAGAAACAACCGAGGCTTGCAAAAAGCACTCACGAGACCAAAGGCAAAACGTTCCCTGGAGAACAGCTTGGTAGATTCAGTTCAGCTTTTCAGTGTCTTCAGCTGAAAATTAGTTTTTTGTTTTTTTTTTTTCCTGTTAAATTTCTTGTCAGTGCTTTTCTGACATACAATTCTTCAATTTAAGGTAAATGAAGCCTAGTTGAGCATAGTAATGCTTTTAACCTGCCCTGCCAATTATGCAGAAGTTACATGTTCACAAGTTTCTGTAGGTGCAGCTTTTAGCAACTAAGTATTTCCACAGTGGTAAAGAAGTATCGGTAAAATCTATGCACTTTAAGAATATCCAATTCTTATTATACTTATCATGTGTGCAGGCCGACTACATAATAAACTAGTCTATAGCAGCTGTAAATTTCTGAGGATTTATCTAACCACAAATACATTGAAATGGGGAAATGGGTCTATATTAAACCATGCAAGATGCTGCTGGAGCCTTGCCATGTCTGCAACATCCTGTAATTAATTTACCATGACAGGTCTGGCAAACTGAAATATCCAATACACTTGCGACAGACTGTTGTACTACAGTTGTTGCAGATCGTGCAGGCATGTAAAGGGGAGGTAGATTTTTCTTCCAAACATGACTGTAGAGTATTAATTAACATATTTAAAGTACCCGATAGCCAAAAAAAAAGACCTCTAACCTTCCACCTTCAAAGCAAGAATATCTGGAATAGGGAAGATGTCCTGCGTTGAGGTAATAAACTTAGTCTCCTCTGCCTGTGTGATCTTCTCTGAGAGACCAGCCCTGGGCAGAGAGATGACATGGCTGGTGCTAGATAGGGTGGGATTCTCTCCTGGGAGATTTGAAGGTCACCTGTCTTGGCGGTGTCTTGGCCGCATCCCTTTCCCATAAATGAAGCTTGTAAGCCCACCTGCTCTGTGTATCCGGCATCCTCTTCTGGAAGTTACTGTCTGCCATTTTTCAAAGCACAAATAAATTAACTTTACAAATAATCATAATAATTCCTGAGGGTGTGAAAGAACAATCTTCTCTATACCTGGCTTGTGTGATCTGATTCAGGCGGTACCGCAGTTAGTACTGACAGTGGGTCCATAGTAATGGAGGCTCCTTCGTGCCAGGGAAAAGGAGCTACCTTCCCTGAAAAAATGAAGCCTGCGTTGTGCACATGACTGCAGCCCTGCCTGTTCCCTGGGGATGGCCAGGATCGTGACTACAGTCAGGAGCATCCGAGTGGGCCCCGGAATCTTGAATTGGGAAGTTTGGGTGGGAGGGGAAAGATGTCAGTGCAAGTCCTGGGTGGACGATCAGATGGGTCCTGCTTAACAGGAAAGAGGTGAGAAGCCAGAGGAGAGGCCTCAGGTGACCTCAGTGCACCCACAAAGGCTACCTGAGCATTTGTCCGTTTATATGTTCGTTGTATTTTCTCTAATGATTTTCTTTATCCTTACCCTGAAAATGCATTCTTGTCTGACCTGAGGAGTCTGTTGCTTGGGGCTAAGTTTTAAGGGAAAAGCAAACAGCGGAACCCCAGGCTTCCCCGAGGGAAACAGGAACAAGAGACCCCGGAGGAAGCGCCTGTCTCCCCGCCCCCCTTCACAGCCCTTCCAGGGAAAGCTCGGGAAATGGGGTGGTAGGTGGGAAAGAGTGTAACAAAGAAAAGCACCCTTCTTCACACTCTCTGTTGATGGAGCTGCTCCCGCATCGCAAACCAGTGGCAAGTCCCCGTTTCCTTGTTCCGATTTCCAAATATTTACTGGGCAACACTCTCACTTAAGTTGCACTTTTTAAACCCTAACTCTTAAAAGTCCTAAGTTTTCTTAACCACATGTACAACTAAAAGTACACACCCTCTCCAGAGCATGGCCTACATTCAGATTCCTTAAAAACTAGGTTATTACCCGTGATGGACGTGAGCGAGAGTGGTAAGTAGGTAAAAATGTAAACAAGGCCACAGAGCCGGAGAGATGTGGGACGTTCCTGCGCCTGCGCGGGGAGACAGGCTGGGGTGTTTCCTTTTGCTTTGTTTTGTTGTTGTTTTTGTTTTTGTTTTTGTTTTTGTTTTTGCGGTACTGGGGATCGAACTCAGAACCCTGCGCTTGCTTTGTTTTTTGTTTTGTGTCTGACAACTAGATACAGATACTATACTGAATAATTCTATTTACATATCAATAGTGAGAACTGACTACTGTCCTGAGTATACTTTTACAATTTAGAAACCTCAGTAAGTTTAACACTTAGCTCTCTTTAACTGTGTGTGTGTAGGCGCATTTGCTTATTCCATAGCTAATTCTTGGGTGTTTGTTGGTCAAGCGTTGGAAATGGGAGCTGAATGGACAATTGAATGAGGAGTTTCAGTTCTGTTTCACTTTAAAATTTGACAGCCATGTATTGCCACTGTCGCCCTGCAGCGATTTTCAGAAGTGCTCCATGTGTATTACCAGACTTGAGCCTCATAACCGTCCTTAAAGACAGAAAGAGCATTATTCCCTCATTGTTTCAAGCCAAGCACAAGGTTAAGACTTGCCCAACGCTGTTGACCAGACCTCAGGAACCCTCTTCCCAGAGTTACATGTTTACCGATGTCTGAAAACTGCAGAAATAAATGATCAGAAAGGCCAGTCTATGCTCCCTGTACTTAAGGCAACTTTAAATTAATAAGACTAATTTAGATGTGTGTCCTTTGGGATCAACTGATGACCTTCCTGTAATCAGTTATAAAAAGATGTTCATATTTTCAAGCTATTTGAAATATGCATATATATTTGTAACATACAGCAACATTTTATTATGTTTATACATAGAGGAAGAAAGAGGTAGACAAAAAATGTGTGCGTCCCTTTTCCAAAACCCTTTGGTATTAGCCACATTTTTTAAAAAATATTTTCATGCATTGTATATTTAAGCCAAGTAGTTACTGTTCAAGTACAAATAAATTGCTTCTCTGTGAATAAGTCACCAGTTCCCATTTGACCTAAAACTTCATTAGATCAATTCCTCAACCTGGGTGTGCCGCAGCATTTCATAAAATACAATTCTAGCAGGGCGTGGTGCCATACATCTCTAATCCTAGCACCTGAGAAGCTGAAGCAGGAGGATTGCCATAAATTCAAAGCCGGCTTGCACTACATAGTGAGACTCTGTCTCAAAAAAGAAAACAAACCAAGCAAAAAAAAAAAAAAAAAAAAAAAACCCAAATCCAATTCTGACTTGAAATTCTTTATTTACTCCCTCGTCCTCTGTCACCCAGTCCCTTGACTTCCCCTGTTAGCTTAGAGTAACCCCATACAGCTACGCATATGCTCTGATACCAGAGGAAACAGAAATGTGATCACCTGGGAAGTGACAGAAGATTAAACTGGGTTGATGTCTGAAAGAAAGGCCACGTAGCTGACCATGGCAGACCCTTTGCCAGAACAGTTCCATCAGCTTCCTGTAGGACCCACTGTGCATGTCACGGCAGGACCACAGCCACCGCCAGCCCGGAGCTTCTCTCACTACTGGAAAACACTCTTCCCAGTGCCTTTGCTGGGTGTTGCCTGAGGGCTTTCATCTCAAAGATCAGGGCAGGAAGATTTCTAAGTATTAGACTGAGTGAGGGACATCCTCACTGCATTCTCACGGGCTCCAGTGTATCAAAATGCTTCACACAGGACACTGACGCTGGCGTGTGCAAGTTGGTGAAAGTTAGAAATGGTATCATAGGCATCTTTGTACATTGAGTGCCTACCACTGATTTGGCACAAGTGAAAATGTAATCAATATTTCCTATCAATCAACGTGTATAATATTTCCTTTGGGCCTCAAGTAACTGTTACAAATCTGTTTGTGTCCTCAGTATCACAGGGTATTCTCAAATGAAACACAATCTTTCTTGAAGTTTGAAATGCCTAGTAAGAATAAGGAATTCATGGAAGGACCTAAGAAAATGTCAATCATTCTACACCTTTCCAGAGTCACAGGTCTTCCTTTCTTCACTTACATTTCTCACATTCCCTTCTTTACTTTTTTCTGGTTCCCTCTTTTTCTCTTGTCTGCCTGACATCAGCACAGGGGCATTAACTGAACTCAGCGCTACATTACTTGACCCTGACTGACAGCTGTCTGATGTGCAGAAGCTGGGGGATCCGTGCTGGCTGTCCTGGCACAGACCCCCGCAGCCACTCCTCAGGGCAGCTCTTCATTTACGAGACACACTCTTAAAATGTGGACGTAACCTTCCTTTTACATCTTCCACTTTTTTTATTCAGGCAAATTAGCCAGAAAGTTAAATCTGATTTGCATAATACTTTGCATTCCCATTTATCTGAGGGTAAGAAGCCTTCAAAAGACTTCTAAAGGTTGCGTATGTGAACCTTACTGCCTGTGAATCTGATATCTTGAGCACTCTTTTCTTCACAATTTTAATAGTTTCTGAAAGAAAAGATGTCTAGGTTCACAAACTCACAGGGTCACCATTGCCAAGTCTGAGCGTCTGATTTTAGGGTTCACAGCTCAGCCCTAAACTGGTTTTGTCCATGCCATCAAGTGAATCAGCCTTTTTCATCGCCCATGTTTTCTACCATCTAAAACCGTCAAACAGCTCCTTGTCCCTCAAGCAAACCCATTACTAGGCAGCCCCACTGTGTTGACCTCAAAAGTTTCAGGAGCCCCCTGAAGACCCAGATGCACACAAGTCGGCTCAGGCCTGTCTGACTGGAGGAGGAAGAAGGGTGACATCTTTCAGCACTGGTGCAGCGCAGCCCGATCTGCCTGTGGTCAGGGCCCCTCACATTCGGCAGCTGCGGGCACCACTGTGGAGATGCTGTGAATATCTTCGCCTTTGACTCTCTTGCTGCTTTTCTTTCTCTTCTCACTCTCTCTCTCTCAAGAAAGGAGGCCATTACTTGAAACTCTGTGACGCTTCCTTTGACTACACAGCCAGAGAAATGTGATTTAAGCATTAATCCTACAAATAAGTCACTCTTCATTCCACTCAAAACACTCAATCACTTTAGTAAGTCATACTCATTAAATGCACAAAACAATTCTCATTATTCTAATTCACTTTGTCCTATATAATCACAATTTCACAGGAAAAGGAAACATCTGTTATAATTATCCATAGGTACAGACTAATAATAGCTAAATTTGCTCAGCATAGATTAAGTAAACTAGGTCTCTCATCAGGGGCTTTTATGTATTAGCTCATTTAACTTTTAAAATAACCTTACAAGGTAGATGTATCTGCTTAGAACAAAAACCCTAAAGCTGAGAAAGGCTTCTGAGTGTGATAGCACGCACCTGTAATCCCGGCACTTAAGAGATGGGAAAGAGTATCGACATGAGTTCAAAGCCTGCTTGAGCTACATAGCGAAACCCTTTTCTCAAAAAACTAAAGAAAGAAAGGATAGGCTGAGCAATGTATCTAAGACAACACAGATTTTAAGGTAGACGATCAAGGTCAGATCTCTGATTTGTCTGACCTCAAAGTTCCCTTCACCATGACGTTACTCCCCTTGAGTTTGCCAAACTACATACTACCCTCGCTTTTAAACTGAAACGGACTCTTCTTAAAATGCTTGTTCCACACACAGTTGACAAAAAGTGACTTTCCACTTTAAACAGCAAGTGAGACAGCTAAGCAGTGAATATATTTTCAATTTCAGGTACTTTTGGCACAACCATCAATTTTGCAAAACAAATTGATCAGCGTGCATCTCAAATCTGCGTATCACTGGAAATAACCACTTCAATCTGCGATATTGAAGTACAATAGTATATTTCCAAATTTTATGTGATAGAAACAAGTTACCATAGTACAAAAAGATGACAGATGAAGACCCTCATGGATGCATTTCATGGCCTTGGGGTCTATTGGTGTTGCTGTGCCAGGGAAAGAATAGGTTTTCATGTAAAATCCCCCTCCCAGCAGGCCCCATTTCAGTCCCTCTGTACCGCCTGTGTCAGGCTCTCAGAGCCCTTGGTCCCCCTCACCCTAGGAAACGTGCCCCTTGTAGGTGCTCATTTGCTGACCCAGTGCTTGCCTTACTGCTGTGCATAGTGGGCACATTCACTGCAGAGCAAAGGCAGATCCAGACCCAGAGGCCTGTGTTTCTGTTTATGGACACGCTGGCCCGAGAATGCGCTGTGTGAAGGAATATTAGCATATGGAAAATATGCAATAGGATCATGTCCTATAACAAACATTACAAATTTCTCTGGATTGTTTTGTTTGCAGTACTGGGGACTGAATCCTTTCCACCGAGCTACTTTTCCAGTCCCTTTCCCCCCCTTTTTTTTTGCGTCCCCCCCACCCCCACTGGGCTCCTGTTTCAGCCTGCTTCAGCCTCCCAGAATGTGGGGTAAAGGCAAGTGCCACCTCACCCAGCTTCTCCATGTAGCTTTCTATTTCCTTGGGAAATCTGCCTCC
>PVLD010004093.1:0-130833 GCA_004027595.1 Dinomys branickii
GACTAAATTTGCATGTCTGTATATGGGTTCATACATTTACAATTCGAAGATATCAATGGATAAAGCAATAACCACTGTTGAGACCATATCACCTTGTCTATAGATTAGTTGTGATTGTACTATTTTTTATGATAATTGGTGTCTGTTTGTCAATATGTTTTTGTACTTTTATGTTTCTAAAATAAAAAAAAAAAAAAAAAAAGAACCAGTAAGTGTCCAACATCTTTAGACACTAGGGAAACACCAATCCAAACTACTATGACTCCGTGTCTCTGTCAGAATGACTGTCATCTGGAACACAAACCACACTGAATACTAATGTCATGCAATAGAAAAGGGGAAACTCTTCTACCTTGTTGGTTGATGTAAACTAATACAGCCTTTGTGGGAATCACTATGGAGATGGCTCAAAAAGCTAGAAGTAGAAATATTATTTGTTCCTACTATCATCCGTTCTTACTACTTTCCTGGGTATATTTCTGGAAGAATTAAAGATAACATACTATAGAGATACATGAATACCCATGTTTTAAGTGGCACAATTCACAGGACCTAAGCTGTGGAAACAGCCTAGCTGCCTTTTGACAGGTGGACACATGAGGGAAATGTGGTATGGAAACACCATGGAGTATTATTAAGGCATAAAGAAGAATGAAATCATGTGTTTGCAGGAATATGGATGAAATGAGACTATAATGTTTGTAAACATTTTTTTTTTAAATTTTAAAGACAGAAGAATGGAGACATATAAACCAGAATAACACAAAAACAATACAGGAAATACAAAATCATAGAGAAGATAGTAGGGAATTAGCCCTGGATGCTGTATTACATAATGTTATCTTCACATTAGTTAACACAAAAACAATAAAGGAAATACCAAATTACAGAGAAGATAGTAGGAAATTACCACTGGATGCTGTATTACATAATGTTATCTTCACATTTGTTACTCAGTTATACAGATGATGGCTCATTCGATTAATCAGTTTTCTCCACCCTCATCTCTGTTGTTCTACCGCCCAATTAGTCATCTTCCCTCTGATAATAACCTCCCTCTGATAAATGAACTTTTGGGTTCATTTACTCCCTCGGGCTCTCACACTGGGAAGAAACATCATGGCTGCTTCAAATTATGCTGCAGCAAATATGGGTGTACACAAATTGCTGTGGCAGGAGGTGGAAAAGCACACATGGTCAAAGACAGTAGATAGGCAGGAAACCAGGTTCACTAAGGTCAAGCCCTCATTGACAAGCCCTCAAGGACTTTGGGGGTCCCATCAAGTTGGTGGGGTTACCCAGCGAATCACTAGGCTTTGCCTCGATATAGCGCATCTGGAGGCCCAGTTGAGTCCTCAGGATCACCCAAGCAGATCACCAGGCTCTGCCCCAGGGAGGCTCTGCCAGGGGCCCAGTCAGGTCCACGGGAGTTGCCCCCAGTGGACAGCCAGGCTCCGCCCCATTGCCGTGCTGCTGGGGACCTGGTCGAGTCCACAGGGTTGTCCCCAGCGGACCGCCGGGTTCCGCCCTATCACCGCACTGCCAGAGACCTGGTCCAGGTCTTCAGGGTTCTTATGTAGCCTAGAGGGAGCCCCCTCCCCCCTCAGGCTACTGAGCTCCCTGTCAAGGCCCCCGGACCCCCTTATGGACCACTAGTGTCTCCCTGCTGGCCGCCTATGACTCTTTGGAGGCTGTCCCCACCCAACTAGGGAACTGGGTCTGCACTCTAGTTCCAGGTCTTCACCCTCTCCCACCTCTTGATCTCCAGTGTTGCCACTCCCCGCACCTTGCAGCTGGGCATTGGGCGCACTTATGATGCTGGGTACAAGTGGCATTAGGTCTCCCCCACCCATGCTCACTGTGTTAGTCCAGGGTGTGAACTAAGTTTAGTCAGTTCTAGAAGAGAATTGGAGGATTTTCTCGGGTCTGCTGTGTAGAGTATGTTGTTGTCTCTTGGACTCCAGCACTGCTGCTTTTCATGTAATTTGTTGCTGTGGGTTCACACAAGGTTCATATATGCATGCAGTATGAAGTCCCTCTTGGTGCTCATATTAGTAGTTTAGGGTGAGTCCTGAAGCCCATGGATTCAGCCCGTTGCTGACAGGGACACATGTTGAGTGCTCCGGCCACCAAGACTTAAGGTGCTCAGAGAGGGTGAGAGCTGAAGCCAGGTAACTCAGCTCATGCTTCCTGCTTGGTGTTGCAGTGAGAAGGGCATGGGGCCATATGATCTACCTCTGTCTGCAGCTCTCTCTTCTTGTTGTGGTCCAGTTCTTGTTTGTTCTTGGGCTTGATCCCTGGGAACTGCTGTGGCCCCAGGGTAGCTGCTGCTGCTCTCTGCTGGTCGTTGCTCACACAGTGGAGAAACAGGAGGCCACAGCCTTGGGGCGGGCATAGAGCTGGATATGGTGAGCTGTGTACTGGTTGCTTTGACTCCGCCTTGCCTCCGGGCTCTGATTAGAAACTGATTACAAAGGTTGCTGCAGAATGGGAATTCTGTTTTAGTGGCTATTATAACTTCTCATCCTCACACTGGGTTTGACAACACCTGCCGACCACCGTTGCCCCTTTTCTGGGCTATACTTTCTCCTCTCTGGTCCTGGACCAGCTCTGGGAACTCTGCTCTCTCCTGGCTGAGTTGGGAGGCTCCCGTGAGCGTGGGCCCCAAAGCTGAAGCTGTGAGTGCCAGAATGAGGGAGGGGCCGAGGGTGTGTTTGGAGCAGCGACTCCCTCCTTGTGGGCCTCCTCTTCCTCCAGCTGCGCCACGGCGGCCCTCCAAGCCTTTCCTCCAGGAGAGGTCTTGTTTGGTCTTTCTGAGGGCTTCAATTCTCATTTCAGATCCTTCCTGGGTTCAGGGTATACATTTCTCTCCTTGTCTTTCTCATGTTGCTATATTGCAGCGTCTGGGTGGCGATCCTCCAGGAGGATCTTTCTCTGCTGCTTACCCGGTCGCCACCTTCCCAGAAGTCTGAGGCCATAATGTTAAGTGAAGTAATCCAGATTCAAAAAGTTAAATACTGCATATTTTCTCTCACATGATAAACCAGGTAAATAAATATATAAAGAAAGTACATGTGAGATTCCAGGAAACTAGAAGGTCGACTTCTGGAACAGGGAGCCAAAGTGAAGGAGTCAGGAGGGGAGAAGGCCTTAATGGGACTGAAAGTGATCAAGACATGTTAAATACACGTAACAGTTTCCTGAAACGGGCTGCACCACTTTGTACTACCAGCCGGCTCTAAGAGACAAAACCAAGGAAAAGCAAAGGCTAAACACTTTCACAGACATAATATTGAAAGAACTTCTTATTTGCAGACCTTATTACAAAATATGAAAAGAGGTCTTTCATGTCCAAGACCAATGTTATGACAGAAACAAATCCATTCAATGAAATGAAAGATGCCAGAAGTGGTAAATACGTGGGTAGATATAAAAGCTTTTTTGGGGTGGGTACTGGGAATCGAACTCAGGGCCTTGTACTTGCCAGGAAGATGCGAACTTTGTTTTTCTAAAAATCTGCTTATGGGGCCATTTTTTATTTAGGCTAAATATAACATGTATTACAGGATTTATGACATAGAATTAACATTTGGGCAGTAGCAGAAAAGTGAAAAGACATTTCTGTAAGGATATTATACTGTATTTGAAATGGTGTATTCTGTAAATGTAGTTTCTGCTAAGTACATGTATTTTAAATCCCAAGAGAAATACCAAAGCAACACTATCATCAAATTAAAAAATTAAAGAGGGTGGAAAAAAAATTAAAAACTACTCAAAGCAAAGCATAAGAGGAGAAAAACTGCAACAAAGAATACATGGAAGAAGGAGTGAACAAATAGTTAAGGTGATAGATTTAAACCCAGCTATCTTGATAATAATATATTGGCGTAACATCCCAAATAAAAGGTCAGGACTCTCAGGTTAGGTTAAAAAGTTAGATCTAACCACATACTACATATAAAAATTTTACTTAAGATACAGATGTCTTACCAATAAAGATTGTCAGAAAAATTAATGCTGCTGCTAATAAAAATACTGTAGCCAAAATGGCCATCAGTAAAATAGATAACAAAATAATTCAAACAGCAACAGATTACAAATGAAATATTTCTAGGACAGATGATGTTCATTGTCATAAATTTTACCTCAATAAGTTTTAAAAGGTTAAAGCTGTGTAAAATACGTTCTTTTACTATTATACAGTTAAATTAGTTATCAGTAATTAAAAGGTACATGGAAAGCTTGCAAGCACTTGAAAGTGAAACAACATACTTGTAAATCTACAGGTCAGAGAAGAACATAGTGAAATTACAAAGTAGTTTGAACTGACAAATATAAATGATGTGATGTTGAGGTCTGGTATACCACTGAAGTATTCATTGTAGTATTAAATGCTTATATTAAAAAATGAGAAAAATCTATAGTCAGTGGCCTCAGCTTCAACAAGTAACTGAAAGAAAAGGAAAACATTAAATTCTCATGAAATGGTAAAAAGCAAATATCAATGAAATTTTGAAGTAAAAGAGAAAATTGAGAAAGGACTAATATTTTTGAGGATCAATGAAGTTAAAATGATGAATAAAATAAAAGACACACATTACTCATATAGGTACAAAAATGAAACTATTACTCCAATCACTTAAAGGCACTAATAAGTATATATAGTTACCATGTGATCTGCAGCTGTTAAAGTTGCCTTGGTTTGTGTAAGCATAGTGTGTGACGCTCGCACAGTGAGAGGATTGCCATTGGTGCATTTCTAATAGTGTAACTCCTCAGCGCGCAGCACATGGCAGTAATTACGTTATGCCTTTAAATACAACAGTTTAGGTAAGATGGACAGTTTCCTTGAAGTGTACACATTTCTTTAACAGAAACTCACTCATAAGTTCTGAGTATCTGTATCTGTATTTATATCTGTAATTATCTGAGTACCTGTAATTATAAAGAAATTGAATTTGTAATGAAAATACTTCTCACAAAAGAAAACTGCAAACTAAGAAGACTCATTGGTGAATATTATCCAGTAATAACTGCTGGATCCCCAAATTCTTCCCAAAAATAAAAGAGGAAGGCACAATTCCTATGTTGTGTGATAGCAATACAGAACATTTGTCTGGTGCCAAAAGCACAAAAGTTATAAGAATAGAAAACTACAGATCTCTGTCCTTTATAAAAGATGAGAAGTTCATAAACTTATTCTTAAAAATGTTAATATATGTAATGACTAATGTTTTGTATTTTAAATAACAGTATTGTATACTTAAAATGTAGTGTAAAATTGTTTTGTTCTAAAGTAAACAGTAATAATTTCTGGCTTTACCTCTGTGAGTTCATGATATTTTATCATTGCTCTTGGTTCATGTTACAGTGTTTTATATTTGACTGTTAGTAGTTCTTGACAGATGTCTAATTTTAGACATTCTAGAAATTATTGTAGGTACAATTCTTCTTTACTATTGAGGGTTAAAAGTTTAAGACTACCTTACCCGCTCTCAGTATTTATAACGTATTTATTAATATATTATTCTACTCTTTTATTTCACCTGTATAAATGTATTAAATGGATCTGGGTGTGGTGGCACACGCTTATAATCTCAGCACTCTGGAGGTTGAGGCAGGAGAACTGCCATGAACTTGAGGCCAGCCTGGGCTGTATAGTGAGTTCAAGGCCAGCCTGGACTACAGAATGAGACCATGTCTCAAAAAAATTATTAAATGGTGGTATGATATCAATATTGAACGTTTCTAATACAGAGTTCTACAAGGTACACCTTTAATTGTTCTTCTGATTTTGGAGGGATGATACGGACAGATGGGAGTAATCTGAACAAAAATTAATCTTTCTGCTGGTTAGTTTGTTACTTTGTAGCAATACTTGTTTATTTGACATTCTCTTCGTGGCTATGTCAAAATGATAGATTTTAATAAAGTTGGATAGAGTTCTTAATATTTTGTAGATATTTCAAAATATAATTTTCATCCATATAAAGTTTTATTTAATAGCCATTTTATTCCCTTTTAGTTTTGTTTCTTTAGTCAGTCAGCCAGTCAGTCAGTCTATCTTCTTGAGACAGGGTCTTGCTATGCAGTTGAGGCTGACTTGGAGCTCACTTTGTAGCCCAGGCTAGTCTCAAACTTGCAATGGTCTTTCTGTCTCAGCCTACCAAAGGCTGGGATTACAGGCATGCACCACCACACCTGGCTACCTTTTAGACTTTAAACAATATTAGAATATCAGTATTCTTTTTAAAGTAATCAGTGGTAGTAGAAAAGAAAGTATTACTGATATGTTGAGATAATACATTTGAATTTCTTTATTTTAATGGTAGTTAATTGGATTTCTAGGCTTATTTACCAGCACCTTTTGTGTTTTGATTTCATGTTGATTTTTCCTAGTAGACTGGAAAGCAACAGAAATAGTACTAGTAAGATAAAAACTCAAAATAATTTGTGTTTTGCTACCTCTGTACATACATTTGTTTCTCAAGACTGGGAGAAACCTTCTTTATTTTTTTATTAGTACATGTTTGCAGCATGTTTAGATCCTGTGTGGAGTTGATCTGTGTAACTAACACATCTTGCCTCCTCTTTCCTTCCCCTCCTTTCCCTTTCCCTCAATTTCTTGATCCTCTTTCCATTTGAAAAAGATCTCCCCACTTCCTACTACCTTTTATTTTGGGGCTGGGGATATAGCTCAGTGGAATAAGCGCTTGCCTAGCAAGCGCAGGGTCCTGAGTTCAATCCCCAGTACCGCAAAGAAAAAAAAAAAATAGAATACCTTTTATTTTGTCTTTTTATTTGTGATTTTGGTTTCTCACTCAAGAGAAACCATGTGAAATTTAAGCATGTGTGTTTGATTTATTTCACTGAGATTATGGTCTCGTGGTGCGTCCATTTTCCTGCAGACACTGTATGGCAGAATAGTGCTCCATTATGGGTAAATACCACATGTAGATCACTTCCAAGATCCACGTATTATGAATTACACTGCTATGAACATGGATGTGCATGTGTCTTCCCTAAAAGAGGGATAGCTGGATCAAAATGCAATTTTTATTTTAATGTTTTGAGGAATCTCTATACTGATTTTCATTGTGGTTATAGTATTTTACATTGCCACCGTCAATGTAGAAGAGTTCCCTTTTCCTTGCAGTCTTGGTATATTTGTTGTTATTTTATATTTTGTTGATGACCATTCTTTCTGGAGTTAAGAATCACAGTGTTGTTCTAATTTACATTTCAGCATCATGGCCAGTGATGTTGAACATTTCTTCATATATTTATTGGCTTTTGTACATTTTTCTGCGAAGTGTCTGTTCATAATTCTTACCTTTTTTTTTTTTGATTGGGTGTTTTATTTTGGGGGCTGTAATTTTGTTGAGTTCTTTATATAGTCCATATATTAGTCCTCTATCTGAGGAGCAGCCAGCAAAAATATCTTCCTTGTAGGGTGTCTTTTCAATCTCTTGGTTGGTTGTTTTGTGGTACAGAAGCTTTTTCGTTCTGTGTAATTCCATTTGTTGATTCTTGGTAGTATCTCCAGTGCAATCTGCATTCTGTCCAGAAACTCCTTGTCTATAATTTTACCTATTTTATCTTTCAGCAGGTTGTCTCTGTTTTAATATTTAGTCCTTTTATCCATTTTGATTTTAGTTTAGTACATGGTGAGAGATAGGGGTCTAGATTCAATCTTCTGCATGTCAATAGCCAATTTTTCCTGCACTATCTATTAAGACTACCTTTCCTCCAGTATATTTTTTTGGCCCCTTTGTTTAAAGATTAATTAAAGGTACTTGGGATTGTTTTTGCATCTTTTCTGTCCCATTGACCTTCATGTTTGTTTTTGTGACAATATCATGCTGTTGTTAGTCTGTGCTGCTTTGTAATGAAGTTGCTTTAAGTTTGGAACTGTACTTCCTCCTGCTTTGCTCTTGATATCCAGGATTGCACTTACTCTTCTGGGTATCCTCTGTTTCCATGTGAATTTTAGGATTGTTTTTCTCCAGTTCTGTAAAGAATGCTGTGGTACTTGCATTGGATTACAAATATTAAATATGCATATCAGCTTTTGAAATATGGCCACTTTACTACATTGGCTCTGTCTACCCAAAAACAGAGGATATTGTTCCAATTTCTAATACTCTTTCATTTTCTATTTTAGATTACTATCATGTTGTTGTAGAGCACTTCCTTGGTTAGGCAAATTCCTTATTATTTTTAAGGGATCTTTCCTTTCCTGATTGCTAGCTGCAGTCTTGTCTTCAAGGTCTGAAAATCTATATTCAGTTTCATTCAAGCAGTTTTGCCAACTTTCAATGGAATTTTTAATTTCCTAGATACCTCTTTGAATCTGTTTCATGCATTCTTAATTCTTTCTTACATTGTTCATTCAAGGTTTCCATCATTTTCCTATGCTCCTCTTTTTTTTTAATCTGTGTCTCCTTTAAATATACTGAGCAATTCTTTCATTATGGTTATTTCTTTTTTTACCTGAGAGATTATTTCTGATCTGATTTCCTCTGTATTCTCCTGGAGTTGTTTCTTTACTTCATTTGCTGTCATTTCTGAAATTTCAGGTATGTGACTTCCAATTTCTTCTATGTTGATGTCCCCTGGAGTTTTTCTGGGTGTGCTGAGGTCTGATACGGCATTTTGCTCCTTTGTGTTGACATTTTCCAGACTCCTCTGATGGCCCCCTTCATGGCAGGGGTGGGTAGAGTCTCTCCCCTCCCTCTGCATTGACTAAGGCTCCTTCAATGGCTACCTCAATGACATGAGGGGGCTGAAAATTACTAAGTATTTAATTTTTTTGGTGTTATTGTGAATGGTATTTTTTTCCAATTTTCTTTCTTAGTGCATTTATTATTTATGTAAAAGAATGCTATTGATTTTTGTGTGTTGATTTGGTATCCTGCTACATTTCTAAATTGAGTTGTAAATTCTAAAGCATCTTTTGATGATGGCATCTCAAAAAAACCAATTAATAGCAACAGCTATGTCACCTTGGCTATAGTAATAAAATGAGCATCAGTTATAGCATCAAATACAAAGTAAGTATTGGCAAACCCTATGGAGCAATAATGTACCCTTAACTGCAGAAAAGAGATTTATAATTATACTAGGAGCACTAAGACAGATCAAATACTGACCTGTAGTTGACCTGCAATAAATATCCACTAAATGGAACCTCTACTAACAATAGGATGGTTTTCAACAGCAATAGCATAAAATTAACTTGCTACTTAGAGATTCATAAAGCTTAGTAGTTATATAGTAAGGGTAGAAGGCCTAGGGAAGCAGAATGAAAAAGAGCAAATTTTGAGAAATTCCAACAGCCTTGGGGTCTGGTTGTTCCCTTCTCTCTCTGGGAATTGCCCTTGTCCAGGATCAGCATCCTGGCTGTTGGTTAGTTTTTGCTGAGCTCTGCTATCCTGTGCCAGGGGGAGGCAAAATGTAGAGCCCGCCTGAAGTTGGAGGATGGTCTTGCCCTTGCATCCAGGGCCAGTGTCCAGCAAGGGGCTGCTTGCTGCTGTGAGAGGAGGGATGTGGTGTGTCTCAGAAACCTTTTTTATTTTTTATTTATTTATTTAATTTTTTAATTTTAATTTTGGTTGTTTGAGACAGGGTCTAGCAATGTAGTTTAGTTTGGATTTGAACTCACTGTGTAGACAGGCTGGCCTTGAAATTGTGGTGATCCCCCTTCCTCAACCTCTAAAGGCTGGGAGTACAGATGTGCACCATCATGTCCGGTCTCAAAACCTTTTTTAAATGAATGTTGTGATAATGTTCGTAGCTCACAGCACTGGAATTGATAATTGCTTTAAAGAAATTTTTAAAAATGATAGATAGTAATGGAAACACTTTCTCCTTAAAGTGTTTTCTGAGTTTAGAGTAGCAAGTAATTCTTTGCTAAGTTTTCTTTTCTCTCACTCTATCTTCCCCCTAAAGAGAAAAATTTAAAAGAATGATTATTGTGGTTACATTTTTAAATTTCTAAGAAAGTTCTCCTTGGGTTTTATTTTTAATGGAAATGGCAATGTATTCAGTTTATATCTGCTTAAAATCATTATATAGAGAGACAAAATCTATATACTATTTAATATCCAATTGTAATATTTTTCAATTACCTTACAAAATATGTGATTTAGTAATTTTCATATTTAAGTAATGCACTATTATTGTCTCTCTTGTATACTGGAAGTAATATTAAAAAGATTTCAAGTTACACTACTAAAGTAGAAGCACAATTTAATGTACTAATACTAGTATACAGAACTAATTTATTCATAGCTCCAAGCACTTACTTTATTTGAGTTGCATGAGAATAATAAAATAAAACTACAGAGTATTTTTAGTATTTCCTTTCCATATATTTGAAGACATTACAGTTTAATATTAAAATCTGTTATAAACTATGCATGTTGGTGGATGCATTTAATCTCAGCTCTTTGTGAAACTGAGGCAGGAAATTGCAAATTTAATCTCAACCTGGGCAACTGGGCACCTTAATATAACTCTGGGTCTCAAAGTAAAAAGGCCTGGAGATAGAGGTCAGTGCAAAGGTTATGGCTTCTGGCTTCAGTTTTTAATACTACTAAGAGTTTCTGTTATAAATTTTCTTTCGGCCTTATTTAGCATGTGTCTAAAGGTTGAAGCAATAATAGGTAATTATTTTTGAGTAGAAGAATTAATCTTACTTGTAGGAGAACAATTCATAGTGTATGTCTGCCAAGAAGTGGTAATCACTGTATGTGATGTATGTAGCGAGATTAGGATTTAAGTACAGCTTTTACTGTGGAGGGATTCTAATAATACTAATGAGTGCACAAAATAATAGAGAATGTATTCAATTTCCATCTCTGTACTATTCTGAATTAGTGACTGTAAGATTTGATAAGTAGTTATCTTGATCTATATTTCTAGAAGATTATACTTTAAAATTCCCTCTTATTTGGAACAGTATCACAAAACATGTGGATCACTTTCACCAAAGCCTGATAATTAGGTAATACTCCAGTTTAAGGATATATCATAATAGGCAGTCTTGATTTTCTTTTAATTTTGCCAAAAATGCAAATTCTAATGTGAGACCTTTAACCCATGGACTATTCCATGAGCTGTTTTAGTTGTTAGAAAAGCATTACATTTTTAAAAGAACTTTTAGAATTTTGTATGTAATTGTATGCGGGGGTTGTGCCAGTCACTTTCTTACTTCCTTCCTCTTCCCTTTCTTGATCTACACGAATCCTCCCGTTCTTTCAGGACTTTGCCTGTCCCCCACTTACTGTGTTACTTTTCTGTTGCCCATTCATTCTTCCCTTTATCTCTCTTCCTATGTGTTTTTCTTACTCATCTTTTACCTGTAGTTTTCAAGTTTTTAAATCATGTAATCTCCATCTTCTGGAAGTTTTGTATCTTTTTCTTAAGAAAACCTACACTCAAGCCCTAACTTATATTTCCTATTTTATATGTCATAGATTCATACTTGAATTATTAAGGTTTGCTTGTGACTAATTTTGCATCTTATTCTGAGCATGTGGCAGATTTATTTTGTGAAATTGTTCCTACTTTGTTTACTTAAATTGCTTTTCTCAAGAAGACTAAAGTCTAAATTATTTTATACATGTATGACATGTATGTTAGATATTGTATGCATAAACTATATGAAATACATGTATATAAATAATGTGAGATTATTAAAAATATTAAATGTCAAATTAGGCTTGTGTGTAGAGAATAATATAAGTAGCAGTAAAAATGTATGTTTGTAGTGTCTGTATTTTTTTATCTTAAATATAAAAGGTACTTTTAACAGATATTTTTTCACCAATAGAATATTAGTTCTGTCTTTCTATATATTTCTATATATTATATATATTTATATATGATAATATTAGAATGTTTCATAGGTACCAGGGAATACTATAGGCCTATCTTCTATTTTTATTAATTATGTAGAAAAATATTCAAGTAGCATATTACAGTTTATAGCTTCTCAGTGCTACTCATATTTTGTGGAAATAATTTCTTTGTAAAGGCCTTATGAAGTGATTGCTTATTTTAAGATAGAAATTTTGAGGTGTCATACATATATCTTGGAATTAGTTTATTATTGTTTTAGAATTTTACTTAGAATTTTATTACTTTCAAAAAATCATGTTAATGGTAGTTAGAAATATAGTTAAATCTCTGTATTTATCATCTCTTAAATATTTCCTTCTGATATTAACAGAAAAGTATCATATACTATTTAAGCGTATAAATATACAAAGACCCAAATAATTTTAGTATTGAATGATATGATAGAAAATGTTAAATTTGTATCTCTCTGAGTTTCATATATATGCCTTTTTCATTACACTCTTTAGTCTGATGTTTCATTTGGGCAGCTTTTAAAGTCAGTTAGCCGTTAAGAATGATGACAAAAAATAGTAATAAATATTAGGGCAAAAATCCTTCCATTATATAAAAATATTTTCCCGGTAAGTTTTTTTTAAAGCAACTCAGAAGTACGAAGTAATTTTCTGGTCAGAAGAGGGTTCTTTCAGATTAAACATTGCCCCATTAATCAGTGTGAAAGAGAGGGGGCATGGAGTTCATCCTCAGGCATTTTATTGATCCCAGTTCCAAATCTACATTTTATTTCTTTGGTTCTTGATTAATTTTAAAAATGTCCAATCTGTCAGTGCCACTAGTTTATTTCAATGGGAAATATTGAATGTAGTAACTTGGCAATTTATGTTTAACTGTGATTTATTTGAAAAACCGTAAGATACATTTTGTGTTCCTGAATTTGTTAGCAGTGCATAAGTCACTGTAATGTCACCCTTATGCTGGCTGTAGGAATAAAGTAATAAATAGTGTCAATAAGCCGGTGCATGCCTGTAATCGCAACCCTTGGGAGGTTGAGGCAGGAGGATTGCTGTGAGTTCAAGGCTGGCCAGGACTACAAAATGAGTTCAAGGCCAGCGTGGACTACATAGTGAAACCCTGTCTCAAAAGACCAAAAAAGAAGTGTCAATACGAAATAAAATATGTATTCAGATTCAGAGGGCTAAATTTTTATGGGAATATTTATTTATCTTGGAAAATATTTTTAAAATCTTTAAAGTTGCAAGATAATAATGTATTCATAGTTTTGTAATGGAGTTCATCACCTTTTTCCTGCAGGCCATTCACTCGGTTGCTTGGCACCATGAAGGAAAGCAGTTTATCTGCAGTCATTCAGATGGCACCTTGACCATATGGAGTGTGAGATCCCCTGCAAAGCCCGTACAGACCATCACTCCGCACGGTAGGGGAACTTTGGTCTTGTACACTACTTAAATTGTGAGGGATAGGAAACTGTTTCATTTGAGTTTGCATTTGGATTTGTTTGATTTTAGTGAGTGAATATTATGTGCCTTTAATGCCATGAATGTTATATTATCTTTTCAGTAGTCCAAAACGAAATAGTTTTGTTAGTGATATAGCTTTTGTCATCTTAAAGTTTTGTCATCTTAAAGCTATCACTTGCAAGTTGTTAATGTGTGTAGCAGTGTACTCAAAACACTTGGACTTCTGTAGGAGGTAATTTTAGATTGTATTGTCTTGGGATCCCCTGAGGTCATCCCATATTTGATGACTCAGTAGGAAGACTTGTAGGACTCAGCATATGGTCATACTCACTGCTGTGATTTATTACTGCAAGGGACCTATAACAAATGTGGTGAAGAGAAAAGGCACATGAGGTGAAGTTGAGAGAATCAGGTTCAGGGAAGCTTCCAAGAGACCTCTCCCCATGGAGTCACGTGGGATATGCGTCATTGCTCTAGTAATGAATTGATACCATATGTGTGAAATATTATTTAACAGAGAAACTCACCTGAACAGAGGCATTCAGGATCAGTCATGTAGGCACCCCCTGGTTTAAAATGTACCAAAGTTCCACTCAGAAGGAAGAGGGGTTCAGCATAAATTACATCCTTTGTAGAAACAGTTTCAGCACAGTGAGCCAGTCTTTCAGTCAGAACAATGGGATCTATTTCAAAAGCCAAGTTTCCATATACCAACTTGAAGCCAATTTTATAAGTAGATTTTTATAGGGATACTTGCGTTAGGCCTGCTCTGTGAACTTGTTTCTGCACAAGTAGTAGTTTAAAAACCTATAAGAAATTTTTATTGTGGTCTTTGTTAAAATCAGACTAAGAAAGTCTTCTTTCTTTTCATTTCAGAATCAGTATTTCTTTATTAATCTGCATCCCCTCAGCCCAAGAGTATCCTTCCTAAGAAGTTTAGAAATTGATTTAAAGAAACTTCTACAAGGAGTTCTTGTAACCTAATGCTAATATTTCATTGTTCATTAAAATATGAATACTCACTTTAAAAAATATATTCTGAATTATTGCATCATAGAAATTAGGGGAACAATAAAACTGAAAACTAGTTCTATGTATCTGTGGTGATGCAGGATTTTAGGCTTATTTTCTGTGCACAGCAGCAGCTCTTCACAACTCGTGCAGCTTAGTCCTCACGGACCGCTGCTCTGTGTGTAGAGACCCCTGTGGGAGAAGTGCGGTCTCTAACTGGGCTGAGGACCTGCTGCTGAGTGGATCTAGAGGGTATTCCTTTTGAGAGGGGTTTCCAGTTTTTCTCAGTATATTTTTCTTCTTGCATTATTGCGTATGTCCATAGTCGTGGCAGTCCTAAAAATTCCCATAAATCTTCGAATCCCCCAACCCTTCTGGAACCTACTCATCCAGAAAACCAAAAAAGTAGCAGTAAAAGGTGGTTAGTTCAAAAATCTTTCATTTCAAACTCAGATGAAAATGAAGCTGGTATTACAGATGATAGAAAAATATATAGATATATTTTGAAGAGTATCTTTTTTTTTTAACCTTTTAAAAAAAGAATAATACAGGGTTGGGAATGTAGTTCAGGGTAAGATGCTTGGCCGGCATTTTCAGTCCACAGCACTGTGAAACAGCAGAACAAAAGGAATAGTACCAAGGACATTTTGTCTTTTTAACCATTTGACAGTGAGATGCGAACGTGGTGCTCTTTGTGTCTGCACACACACACACACACACACACACACACACACACACCAAACTTTATGTATTTTTTTCTAAAATGGGGTCATTTTCCTATACTTTTCTTTTTCTTGTCTTTTTGAGACAGGGTCTTGCTATGTAGTTCAGGCTGGCCTTGTGCTCACTTTGTAGCCCAGGATGGTCTTGAACTCACAATGATCCTCCTGCCTCAGCCTCTCGAGTGCTGGGATTACAGGCGTGAGCCACCATGCCTGGCTTCCTGTACTATTAAACTTTGTCTTCTATCATGAGTTTTATTTGTGAATTAGATATGGTATTTATTTGCAATCCTTAAAATTGGAACAGTTCCTGAGCCTTTTCTTGACTTCTGTATCTGATAAATTATGAAAATTATGTTCTTTATCTTGTACAGTGTGGTTCAGTCTTGCTGGCTATTTCTTCATGCTTAGGTTCAGATTACATCTTTTCCATCAGGCACATCCTGGAAAGAATGACGTGTCCTCTGCATGTCAAGTGGAACTTGTTTCTGTGTATATCTCATTAGTGATCTGTCATACTCTGACCCCTTGATTAAAGTTGTATATGCTATGTCTCTGTTATACTGTTATATTTTCATTTGCATTACAGTTATTTGGATTTGAAGGCATTTCTTTGAGACTGTTTGCATGCTGTTCCCCATCAGACTTTTACTCTCAATTTTTAGCATTTGTTAATGTTACTTGGCTGAATTATTACTGTGTTACTGACAAATGAAGATTTGCTATTTAATATTAGTTCTTATTTGTACTACTAAACTATAAACTTTGGTCTTTGGGAGCAGAATTTAGAAGTGGTATAAGTCAGTTTCTAAAGTGTTTATAATGTCTTAGTTTAAAAGACCCACTAACTAAAGTTTTTCTGATTAAGTAAGACAAACAATGTTTGATTTACCCACCAAGTTTTCTCAAAATCAGAATCCAAACAAAATGTAAATAAAGCAGATTTTTTTCTGTGATAGGTGTTAATAGTAGGATGGCTTTTGTTGCACAAAGTAGTCATGTAAATATAAATGGTCAGAATTCTTTATTACTAATTTTGTTTAAATAAAAGAATACTTAATTTTTAAACTTTATTACAGTAAAGCATACATTGTCATTAATCTCTCTATTACTCATCTTCAGTTCAACACACACCGTCAGTCTTACCACTTTCTGAAGCAGTTCTGGAAATCCTCTTTTGTGTCTGTATGAGTGATTTATGATAAAAAGTAAGGTGAGTACTGTGCCATCCCATGGAAATGCATTTTGGTAAAAACACTGAGATGTGTCCACATCCACCTTACTCACTGGATCCGCCACTGTGGGTTTTCTGGCTCCTTCTCAAAGTCAAAGGACCATGAAAGGTAAACCTTTGGAATCAATTCCGCACATTACATCAGCCAGGACAATACAACTAAAGACAAAGAGGGCTTCTAGAACTGCTTCCGGAAGTAGCAAGAACTATGGTCTAAGTATATTTGAAGTGAGGAGGCTTGAGGGGGACTAAGGCAATGTGTTTTACTGTAATAAAGTAAAATGTAAACATTGACTATATTTTTCAATCATACAACATATAATAATACATACTTATAAAATATCGAATCCTTTCAAAGAGTTGTAATGTTTATTGCTTACTTCTTAGCTTACTGCTAGGTGAGGTAACCTGCAAGAGCAAATTCATGCTGACAACTGAGTTCATTGCAAAGCTAAATATATTTTGATACATTAAAGAACAAGCGTTAAAGAACTTGAAGACTTGTGGTTAAGTCTTAGTTCATGCCCTCTGGCTGTGTAAACTTTGGGAAGTTAGTTGACATTTCTGAATCTCATCATTTTCACTGTAAGTAGAAATAATCGTGAAATTTAATCTAGTCTCATGTGGTTGTTGTAGGTCTGTACTCATTCATTCAACAAATAAGTATTGGTTTTACTGTGTCATAGATAATAGTCTAGGTTGTAGATCAAACAAATAGCATGGAAGTGGAAGTCCTTGCCTTTGATAGCCTATAAGTAAGTGAATCTAGTAAACACAAAGCTGGAATTGTTACTTCTTAGGTTAGATTAGAATAGTGTTCCCCAAAATATATTGTACAAATGTTATTTTTGTTGTTGATGATGGGTTGTTTGGATTAAGAAGCATATCACAGTAAAGAAGATTTGGAAGAGCTGAATTAAAGTTGAACATTTTCTTTCACTACAAGACACCAACATGTGATATTTTGACTACCTAAAACAAACACAAAGTGATAGTCTCTCTATCTCATTTTTATGAATATCCAAAAACATATTTGGGCTTGGCAGTCAAGACAACCTGGAGTCTGATTCCAATTTTGTTACATGTGAATATTTTATATAATTTCTGTTCTCTGTGACTTAGTTTTATTATATGGAAAATGGAGAGATGGAATGAAATGACTTAAGTTGTCAAATGTGCATGTGTAGATGTTAAGTGGAATTTGGTGCTATATACTGACTTTGCGAGGTTATTTCAGTTGTCTGTGATTCTGTGTTTGTCTGGCATACACTCTGCTTCTCTCTTCTCTCCTGTGGGAAGTAGACGTTCACTATTTAGAATGGAATAGCTTTGCTAGTCCTGGGTTGTCTCACATTTTATACTGATGTAGTCCTCACGTATACGTGATTAGCCGGGCCGTGTGATGAATCCTATATTCCTGGAGTGGGAATGGTGCGTTACAGAGTCAGATTTTCTGTTTCCTTCACCAGAATAAGGTAATTTTCTAAGGAAATAGAGATGCTAGGCTGTCACAATCAATAGATGTGCACAATAGGAAGTGACATTTTAAAATTTAGGTTCTATAGCTTATTCATCAGTGTAATCATTGCACTTATACGGGTGAACCAAGATTGTAGAACTTTTATTCTATTAAGGATCACTAAGAAAAAATAGAACCAAAATGAGCATAAATAAAAGTCCATATAATAAGGAAAAAACATACAAATAATTCCATTTATCTACTTTTAAAATTCACCCGAAGCATAGAAATAAAGCTGTACCTCAGTCTTTATATAATTTAAACTTTTCCCAATGTATGTATTTGAAAGGACTTACCTGCCTCCAGAACATGCTTGGATAAAGGTTTATGTATAGGCAGAAAGTACCAGAAAGAGAAAGGGAAGGTCTGCGGTCGCTTGAAGCAGCCTCTGTGCAAACTCCTCGTGGACACGCAATTCCACGTGGGAATTGCGCAGTCTTCGGATGCACGCAGCCAGATGTGGCTTCAAAAAGCCTTCTTCTAAGAGAAACTCTCAGGGAGGCCCTTTGAATGATCCACCCAGCCTTGGCCGTCAGTGCTGTAGGGGCTTCCAGGGGAGTTTGAACCGTGTACAACACTTCATAAATCCCATTTTCCTTATTTTGGCCAAATATCAAAAGTCATGTATTCAGCCATTGACCCCAGCTTTAAATCACCTTCACTTCCACACTCACTAGGGAAAGTACGCCACCTCTACCATTTCGACACAGTGTTAACTTCAACAGTGTGCTTCTCCCAGTCATTTTATTTTTTAGAGACTCACTGTCCAGTAGAAAGACAACATGAGCTGTGCATGTAATTTTACATTTAAAATTGTAAACAAATTAAAAACAGTAAAATGAACCAAGATAAAATTACATTTGATAATAAATTTCATTTAACCCTCGGTATGCAGAAATGTTCATCATGTAATCAGACATATGAAATTGAGATTTTTCACATTCCTTTTGTACTGTCTTCAAAAGCACAGCACATTTTAACTTGCACTAGCCACATGTCAAGTGCCTGGCAGCCACATGCAACTGGTGGCCACCATATTGGACAGCTGCTCTTGACTGAGAATGTAAGTGCAGTGTAACCACTGTAGCAGTTGGAAAAATATGTCCTGTGTTTTAATTGATAAAATTATTAAAATTCACATTTTTTCAGTAGTTTTTATTTTTTCATGGATCTTCAACATTTACTTAATACCTTCTATGTTCTAGAGATTAAATGGTGGGAATATACTGCCCTTCTAGGATTTATAATCAAGTGAATAATAATGATGTATAAGCTAAAATCATAAATACTGTGATAAGTGTGTGCTAAAGACATACAATACAATGTGGAAACGGAGTAGTGGCTATGGGTTGAGTGCAGAGTGCGGGAATACTCTGGGAGTTTGGGACAGTCCTGCATCTTAAAGGGACATGTGCAAAAAAAAAGAGTAAGGCTAGATTTTTTTAGTGAGGAGCTACAGGCAGAAAGAAGTAATCAAACTCAAGGTGTTCCGGAAAACTTCTAATAGTCCAATAGAGCTAGAGTTTAAAATTTCCTTGAATAAGTGCAGCAGGAAAAACAGCTGCATACAGAGGCAAGATTATATATCAGAGTATATGAAAAAGTTTGAACTTCATAATGGAAACCTAAATGAATTTACAGAGTGAAACACTATTTTCATCTTGAAAATATCATCTTGGTACCTTGAAAATAGGGCTTTAATGGTAGTACATTAGGGGACCTGAGGTCAGAAGAGCGTGGCTAATTAGGAAGCGTTTACATTTATAAACAGAACGTAATACAGATTTCAGTAGTGATAGAGGACACCAGCAGTGAGAATGCGTTGGCGATATTGTGGTACTAATGTTAATAGGGTTTAAGTCATTCCATTGTGGCTGCATAGTGAGGGAGTTTGGGGAAAGAGAGCGTAGTAAAAGATAAAAACTCAGATATAGCATGTAAGTTGATGGCATTTATGAAGTCAAATGTGATTAAGTAGTCAGATCTTTCCAATGACTTGTCCACACAGTGACCAAGTAAAAAGGCTCCTCGGTGTTAGCAATTAAGTAAAATGACACCTAGTGGTGAAATCTTTAAATATTCTTTAATTTATATGTGCTTTATAAAACCATACCTTGGTTAACTTATGATTACAGATAAATAAATTCATCTTTCTGGACCAGGAACAGTAATCAGTGACATGGTTTAAAACATTTGAGTTGGAAAACTATCAGAATAGGCCAGTCAAAAGGGCTTACTAGTTCCTAAGCAGGATAATAAGAAAGATCACTATAAGAACAGCAACATTTTGTGTCCAGAGATAATGAAACTTTTAAAATCTTTACAGGGAGGAAAAAATGAACATATAGAGGAATAACAATGAGATTGGATTTAAACTTCATTATAAATCTGACTGGTAGAACACAACTGAAAAATATTCAGACTGTTGAGCAAGAAAGAGGTTAAGAATTTTACACCCAGCCAGGTTTTATGCCAGGTGTACAAGCTCAGTCTTTGAGAGTTTCAGTAAAATACACCACCCAATAACCTTCTTCAAAAATTATGTCAGCCACTGAAAAATTGGTGTTGGATGCTAAAATAATTTGATAGAGTTATGTTCTTCATCTTCATACACAATTCTTGTAACAAAATTATTTTTGAAAATATATATTAAATTTGGATCTCTTTCTGAATTGTATTAGTCTGACACTTGCGTCATAACTTTATGTGGTAGAGACAGGAAAAGGCGTCCTGGCCTTCTCCAGAGTGCTCACCAGTCATGTTTCTTTGAATGAGCTGGAACAGAAGTTGAAATTCTTAATTTGTTGCTTGTACAGCACAAAGGCTGCTTTTCGATTAAAGCCTCTCCTTTTCTATGCTCTCCTTTCCTCTTTCCTTCCTTGCCCACCTAAACAACCAGGTCTTTGCAGTGCGGCTCCCCTGCAGTGCTTCCTCTGCAGGTCTTTGCAGTGCTGTGATCTTGTGTTACACTCCCCCTCTTGTTCCTTGGTAATGGGACCACCTTCTGGACATTCAAGATCCACTGCACCGTCCGTCATTTTATCATAAGGAGGAGAAGAAAGTAATGTCAGCCTAAGATCTTAAAGAGATTAGATGTTCTGTTACATATATTTATAAAAATTTGACATAATGAAAGTGGCATTTCTTATCAGTTGGGGAATGATCAATAAATAATGACGACACATACACACGTGTCGAAACTCAGTTATAAACACTAACTACATGCACTGTACTATCTGGCAGTTGTAGCTTAATAAACTATAAAAATAACACTCAAGTGACTGATAATGTTTCAATTAAGAAAAAGATACCTTCTCTATGCTAAAACATACATAAAAGTATTTAATAAGTGACACTATAAAACGGAGCAAAAAACCCTGGAAAGTCATGTGATTTTGTTGTGGGTAAGAACTTTCTGAATTTTTTTTTTTGTACCAGGAATTGAAGTTAGGACCTTGCACTTGCCAGGCAGGCACTGTGCCACTGAGCTATATCCCTGGCAGAAAGAACTTTCTAAGCATAAACCAAGCTAAGTGACTAAAAAGACTAACAGTTTTTTAAGTACATATGTCATGATACATACATGGTGTCATACATACCAGTCCCTTTCCCTCAGCTTTCCTGCACATTAGCAACCCAGCCCCTTTCCTGTCCTGTCACATAAGCTATGTCCAATATTTACAAATGTTCTTATATATTATACACACACACACACATATATATACATATATATATATTTGAGAGACTATATACATTAGTACACAAACATGTTAGAAACATGAGATCGTTTTGGGGGTCATTCTTGTACCAAATTATCATTAGTCTTTTTGGTGTGTTGCTCTTCTTAAAAATCCCTCTGAATCTTCTGGCATCCATCCTGAATGGCTCTGTAATGGCCAGTTGTTTTTATTGCATTGATTCAGCTTTTCCAAATTAATGAATATTAAATTTAGCTTCATTTCTTAATCACTACAAATTATGCTTCAGGTACCATTTTTTACAAACTTCTGAGGAATTGATCCTTTTGTTTCTGTGGAAAAATCTTTTAGTAATATAAAAACTCAAAGCAGATTTATTTATATTTCCAATGAATGTCCACACTTTCCAGAGAGACCATATCCTTCCTAATTCAGCTGTGAAAGCGTTAGAGTGTGGGTTCTTATTTTTGTGTAGTTTTTCAAAAATTCTTTGATTGCTTCACTTACTGGTCTATTCAGGTTATTTCTTTCTGGTTACTTTTAATACTTGTGCCTTTCTAGGAACTTGTTTATTTTCTCTCCAGTATGTCACTAGTTGGCATATTTTTTCATAGATTCCTTCTTACTTCTTTTCCTGATTCTGTAATTTAAGTCTTCTCACTTTTCTTAGTCTGACTACAGGTGTCAAAATATCTTATTTATTTGCTTTTTACCTTTAACCCACTGGTTATTTAATAATGTGTTAATTTTCACATATTTTTTAGTATTTCAATTTTTATCTCTGCTAATGATTGCTAATTTCATTGTATTTAGGTAGGAAAACTTGGATAGTATATATTTATTCTTTACATTTTATTATTGAGATTTACTTCATGGCCTAGTATATGATCTGACCTGAAAATATTTTATGTGTACTTGGGAAGAATATATATTCTTTCTTGGTTAGGTGGCATATTCTGTGATGTCTGTTAGGTCTCAATAGTTTAAAGTGTTCCCATCTTCTACTTGCCTGTTGATCTTCTGTTTACTTATTCTATACACTATTGGAAATGGAGTATTGATGTCTCCAGCTTTTATTGTTGAGATGTCTATTTTCATCTTATTTTTAATCCATTTTTATGCCATTTTTTGTGTTCTGATATTTTATATATATATATATATATATATATATATATTTTTTTTTTTTTTTTTTCCCAAAATTGGTCTTCCTGTTGAGTTGTCCATTGGCAACATTTTCTCCTAGACTGCGGGTAGAAATTTAAATTGGTTGAGCTGGGGATACAGGTCAGGGCATAGTGTCTGCCTGGCAAGTGAGAGTTTGTAAGTTTGATTCCTGGTACCAAAAAAAAAAAAATAAGAAGAAGAAATTTAAATCAAGAGTCTTTTTGAAATTGAGATTTACTTAGTTACCATTTTTCTGGGACTTTATCCCATGGAATTAGTTACTAATTTATTCACTAATTAAATAATTATTGAGGCCCGCTACATACCAAACTGTGTTAGCCACTAGAGAATCACAAACAGAAAACACACACACACACACACACACACACACACACACACACAGAAACTTTTTTTCCTGGAGTTTACATTCTTATTGGCCAGCAAACCAAGAAACAAAGGACTAAATAGAGAGTATTTTAAAATACGGTAAGTTCTGTGGAGAAAACAAAATAAAACAAAAAACACAAAGCTGTGAAAGGGGCTAAGATGTTGTGGGTGGAAGTATATTTCTCGGGACTCCTGAGACCATCCTTAAGTTTGCTACTTGCTGGAAAAAATCTTGAAGGTAATATCTTAAAAAATGGAAAATAGTTTTCTGTTTTTGGTTTTTTTTAGTTTTCTATGGCTTCTACAAGGAGCACCCAGAAATTGATAATGAAAATCTCAAACTTCTAAAACCTAAAAATTTTTCAGATGTTTCAGATACATTCAAACCTAAAATGTTTCAGATACATTTTATAGAATTGGTTATTTTAGCAGTCTTTTAGAATTGATGAATGGATTTTACTTTAGAAGAATAAATATAGATGAAGTTATTAACATAGAGTTTAATTTTGTAGCCTTTCACATTTTGGGTGAAAATGTGATGTAGATTTATTTTACCCAAATCATGCCAATTTAAAACTTGTATTCATTTAGCAAATTGAAATTTATATTTTGTTTATCTGTAATTAAGGACATTGAAAAGACTATCATTTTCTGTTACTGGAATTTTATCACATAAATACTGTGTTTAAATTACTCATTTTGTTTGCCTTTCAGCAGTGAATTTCAAACAGTAATTTGCTCAGTCATTTAAAATTATCTTAATTTGTATTAGACACTTTCAAAATCACACTAAAATATTTCATGGTATATTTCATTATGTTTCACTTTCCTTTTTGGAATTATCAAGGTATTAGAGTAATTTAGAATTTTTAGAATTTAACGCAGGAAAATATGTTTTAGGAAAACAGTTAAAGGATGGAAAGAAGCCAGAACCGTGCAAACCTATCCTCAAGGTGGAATTCAAAACGACTAGATCTGGGTAAGACTGTATTCATTGCCAGCATTTATGGTATGTACTAACTGTGTAACATGCAAGAATACTAAGTTATTTTTGAAGACCTACTTTAGAATGGTCTGCCTAGCCCACTCTAAACTTTTCCGTTTTCTTTACATAATAAAATAACTGAAATTGGTAAATTTAGGATAAAATGCTTTGTGTTCTTTCTTTTTAGTGGTTGTACTTATATCTTGGAAAGTGTCAATTATTTTTCTTATCAAATTTTGTATGTTGTTAGGTGAGTTTTTAGAAACAAGTGTATTCACTAACGGGGGCTGTGGAATAAGCAGTGAAGACAATATTAAAATCTAACTATGCTATGTATGTTAGGAAAATTACTGTATTCAAAACAAATCTTATAATATTATTTGGCAATTAAAGAGTTTAATAGTAAATGAATTTGCTCAGTTATATTTGAAAACATTGGTTGTTACTATGAATTACATTTGAGAATTAGGTACTTTTTACAATTTAAATATATATATATATTTGTATATTTCAAATGTATGTATAAATGTAAAAGAAAAATCTTATTAAATACTTACTTGAAAATTTTACATACCTTTAAACTTTGAAGGAACCCTTTGATTTATATTCTAGTTCCCAGGGAAATATGTGATTTTATTTACTATAGGTGTATAAGAGTAAATTTATGTAATATAGTGCAGTGGTTTTCAAATTGTAGTTGATGGATCTTAGCATTAGGTGAGAACTTGTTAGAAATGTAAATTCTAAGATTCCAGGCCATCACTACCACCACCACTATATCAGAAGCTCTCGGGCCCAGCAATGTGTTTTAACTAGACCTGCGGGCAGTTCTGATGCTAGTAAGGTTTTGAACCACGGGCATTTGTTTTTTACTATACACATTCATAAATACTGATATTAGAGCTCTCCCATTTCTCTTTTTATCTGTTCTCCCTGCTAATTCAACTCTGCCCTTATACTTCTAAGTAAAGACATTAGGCTGAAAAATATAAGCTGGTTGTCATTTTTTCCTTCGTTCTCTGGTCTTCTGCTGAGATCTCCCAGGTGCACTGTGTGCAGACAGTGGCATGAATAAACAGCAAAAGATTTGGTGTCTGTGTAGTCACTGCAGCATCCCTCTGTGTGACCTTTGGTCCAGAATTACTTGGCATCTCTGTGCTTCAGTGCCCTAACTTGTGACATAGATGTGTAACGGGTCAGACGGAGGTTGTGATGACTTAAGTGAGATTCAAAATGTTTCACACATTGACTGGTACATAATAATCTACAAATGCTGGAAAACCTTTTGTTTTTTTTTAAGGAAAACTCTTGCCAACAATTGAGTTTTGTTCTATTTTTCCTACAGGAAAGGATTTAATAGAAAAAGGAAGCAAAGTAGAAAAAAGTATAATACAACATAAAATATGTTGCTTAAACATTTAAAGTAATGGTGCTTCTGAATTCTTATCAATTCATTTTAACAAGTACTGACTGAACACAAAGGCAGCAGTGCCCAGAAGGTGTTTTTCCTCAGTGCTTATTGGTTCGTGTTTGCTCTCCTGTGTAGTGCTGATACACATGCATTCTAGGTTTCTTTAAGACACAAGCAATAGTTTTCCTTTCATATGATTAGGAATGAAATTTTTAAAAAGTGTTTTGTTCTTTCGTAGGTACCTGGAGATACTGTTAAATAGATCCGTAGGCTCACCCTCTTGTAAGAGCCTCTTTCAGTTTCTCAATTTCTGTTTTTTGGTGGGATAAGAAGTTTAGTAGATGTATGTTCTTTCACTCTCCATCCTCTTTTCCTGAAGTATCTCCCTAGACTGTAATGTTGAAATTGAGTACTACTACACGACCCTTTTCCACCTAGAGCAGGATCCCCCTGTACAAAGCATGCAAGGCAACTCGTATTTTTTCTTCTATTCCTAGCCTGTGTCTTCTGTTGCTGGGACCAACAGAATGTGTTCCATCTGTTCCTTTTTGCAAATTGACCAGATTTTATAGATGACCCCCTCAGAGCCCATCTATTGATTCTTTCCTTTGCCTAGAAATCACTCTAGGATGAAAGCTTCCCCATCATTCATAATAACTCAGCATAAAGGTTATTACCTTAGGAATATACTAACTTTATTTGTCTATGTGAGTTCTTCCAGTAGTATAATCTGAAGGCGTGCAATACTTTTCCTTTGTACAACTTATGTGTCACTAATAATGAAAGTATTTATTCAATATTTGTTTCCCCATGAATAGGGAGCTTGGTGAAGGCATTAGAATTAGGAAATGATGACTCACTAGTGGATTGTAAAACTAATTTTGTTGGTTGTGATCATCACCTCTTAACTAATAGAGTAGAATGGGAAATTACACAGTGCACTGTGCATTTAATGGTATTGGCTCATGAAACTTTCATTCAATTTATATAGTTGTCTACTAGATCATGAAGTACACATGAGCCATGATCAGAATATTTTGAAACATCAAATATTTTGATCAAGTAGAAGTAATTGAGGCTTTGTATTAGCAGACTTCATTTACTAGTCAAGGTCTGCCACTTGTTTAGTATGTTATCTTTAGCAAGTTGCTTTCCTTTATTTGACCTTTTTCCTTGTTTCAGTAAGATAAGAATAATACTTCCTTCTTCATAAAGAGCTCAAAGGAATAATGTGTGTCTAGAACACAAGAAGTGTTTGACAAATTCTAGTTCCTTTTCTTCCTTATTTGCTCACTTTTGTTTTCGGTAGTGACTACATAAGAGTTTTTAGACAAGGCCAAATTCTTAACAAGAATTTTGTGCTACAAAGCCTTAGAAGAGTTAGTTTCTTTTCAGAAATGACTTTCATTGTAGGAAGATCTCTCTTATGAAATCTAAAGGTGAAGATTATTATAGTTAAATACGACAGTCTAGCCACACTTAGAGAATCACACCTAAGAGATTAACCTGCTCCCTTTCGTGGTAACACATACTTTTGTAGGCACAAAGTAAGGCAAACTTTTTCTGTTACAGGACCAGAGAATAAACATTTTAGGTTTATAGGCCATACAGTCTCTGTCAGAAGTATTCAGTTCTGCTTTTCTAGATTCAGGGCGACCACAGGCAGTACATGAATGAATATAACTGTGTTCCAGTACAACTTTATAGACCCTGAACTTTGAATTTTATGTAATTTTCATGTGTAATGAAGTATTTTTGTGTGTTTTCCCCCTAAAATATTTTAAAATGTAGAAACATTAGTTAGTCCATACAAAAATGTGCCACAGGCTCGTTTTGCTGCCTGGGTATCCATGTGCACACACTGCTGCACATGCACATCCTGATATCTTTATGTAAAAGTTATTTTTGTAGTTTCTTACATGGTACTGGTATTTGATTTTAAGTGGTTTAAAAGTTAATTTCTTAAATTTTAATGTTAATGGGAAACTATAGCTGTAAGCAAATTATTTATATAAGAATATGCAAACAACACAGATTTTAATTAAAAACCAGGATGGGTTTGTGATATTGTGGTTCTGAAAATATCTAGAAGTCTATTTCAGTGTCATTCTGAAACTTAGTATATTTGAGTTTCCTTTACTACCAGTAACCAATACCAAGAGAGAAAATCAGAACTCTGAAGCCAAAAATCAAACTGTCAACAAAGGTTGTTTCCCTCAGGCACAGGCTTACTCTCAGATTTTTTCCCTTTTCTGGGGAAGGTTTTTCATTGATAACTATACCTGTTAACACTTAGGCACACGCAGCTGTATCCCGGACACTCTTCTGAATGCGCTATGCTGGCTAATTTATTTATTCTTACCATCAACCATACAGAGCAGGCGTTGCTATTGCTTTTGTCTTATATACAAAGAAATAGGCATGGAGAATTTGAGTAATTTTGCCAAAGGTTATGTACCTACTGAGTGGCAGAACTCAGATTTAATTCTGTGAGGTTTGTTGCTGCAATTGTTGTTGTTTCTTTTGAAATAATATCATTATGTCGCCCCGGCTGGCCTGTAACTTGTGATAGTCATGCCTCAGCCTCTCAAATGCTGGGATACAGGTGTGCGCAGCCACACCTGGCTTGATCACAGTGTTTACATGAATAACTATGTTTGTATTTTCTTCCTTTTGTTATCCACAGAGGCTCTGTTTCCCTTTAATCTCTTCCCACCAATGGAGTAGCCTGCAGTTACTCTGTACTTACTCTGTCTTCCATCCTAACTCTTGCTGAGCCATTGTAGCATGGGGACAAATTTATTTGGATGGGCTGCTCACTTTCAGGACAAAAGCAGTTCCCTCTTGTGTATTAGTAATGTATGAGTCTTTACTTGGGACAATAATAGCACCTTACATCTTAAACTCAAACCCCAAGTTAGATGGCTTGGTTTCTAAACACTGAGAAGAGAAAAGTAGATGAAGTGGATGTACATACCACATATTCTGCTATGAAATGAATACATCATCTTTTATAATCCACATAGCAGCGTTGTTGAATGTGTATTTTTATCATATTCACACATGGATATAGGTATTGAGTCTTAGGTTAAGCAGCTTACCCTAAAAAGTGACAGTTTGATACTCAAATTTTTTCATAAATAGCATGGGTGAGGACGGAATCATCCTAATGATTTACAAGTCACTCAGTTTGTAAAACCCTGAATTTTCTCTTAAATCTGTGAACCTATCAAGTCATCTTCATAGGTATAGCATTAAATCAGACTAACTACAGCTAATGTGAACTGAGATTGAAGCAAGATTTCTGTGTGTCTTAACATGCTAGGAAACTTCATGTAACTAGCTCAGTTGTTCAGAGGGTCAGAAAGCTTCCTCTTCCTGGCTACAAGTTTAGTGAATTCTAGGCACAGTGTACAGTTCATACTCTTTGTAGTCACAGCAGTTGGCCTTATACTTGTTTAGGAAGAATCCACAGACATGTTTATATGCATTTACACTTCAAAATAGAAGACCTTGTTGAAGACTTGGACTTTTAAAGTTTGAAATGCTTGGTTAGTTAACCTTCTCCCTTGTGTTCATGTTGCTTTCACTACGTCAATCAAAATATTTCAGTCTTTGATATGTATCACTATCTTCAGATGTAGACATTCTGTTATTATCCATCTATACCTGTGATATTTTTATTCTTTTAAAACTAGAACATTTCCCAGTCTTAATCACCATACATATACATAATTAGGAAAAATTACCACTTCTCTTCCTTTTAGATAATATTTGAATTATATTTCCTGAGTACATTGTTCATTAGAGGACAGTTTTTGCATGTAGTAAATGGTCAAAGGCAGAAAAATAAGGTCATCTCACAAAAGGGATATTACTAACTGCCTAGTATGACTGAAGACCTACTGCTGCTTTTCTTTTTTTTTGCGGTACTGGGGATTGAACTCAGGACCTTGTGCTTGCCAGGCAGGCACTTAGGCTGCTGAGCTATATCCCCAGCCCTACTGCTGCTTTCTTTGAGATCTTTTTTTTTTTTTCAGGAAAAATGACTTTTATATCTTTGTGATATAATCCCATATAAGTAAAAACTATGTCTACTACATTGATAGTTCTGTCTTTTCACATAGAAATACCTCATTTAGTAGCTGTACAAGTTTATGTCCAGGATTAGGTTTGGTCTATGGCTTCCAGTAGTTTTAAGTGCTAAGATGAGTCTGTGTTTAAGCTTTTCTCTATATTAGGTTTTAAATTCATTACTGTTAAATTGAAATTGATATAACTTATTTAATTAAGTCTAATGTACATATCTATTTAATTTGATTGGAAAGTTTTACTTGTGAACTTTGTTGAAAGTTGACAAGTAGTGAGACCTTGATGGATGTTTAGCCAGTAGGGACTGCTGAAGTGAATGAGACGTCACTGGGTGTAAGAAAACAGGGCACACACTGAAAGAGTGGTCCGGTTCCCTGTCAGCTCAGAGCCCTTTGCAGGAGAGGGGTTAAGCACTCATGTTTTATTTTAAAACATACAGATGTGAGGATGTGCAAAAGAGAGCTTTTGTGTCTACAGAGCCTAAAGTGTTAGTGGTTTTGGTCCTTATATAGAACCCTGAACTAGGTGAAGTAAATGGCAAGGATAAAAAGGATAGTACGGGAAAGTGGGCTGGCGAAAGAATAGAGTACAGCAGGGGTAATGAATTATGGAAAACAAGACTTCTTGGTCACTATAGGTGTCTTCACATAATAAACACTTGTTATGGCTTCCTAAAGGTGATAATCATATAATATTTTACTCTATGATTTTATTCTTGCATGGCCTAGGAAAGAGAAAAATCTTTAGCATAAACTACATTTTAGCAAAGTTTATATGGAATGTAGTGGCAGATATGAAAATGACATTTAAAATTGGGAAAGTATTTTTATAGTTTCAGAGTAAAATACTTTTTCAGTCTGAAGAATATATTTTTATCATTATGTATTTTATTAGCCTATATTTGTAATACATAATGATTACACTTACTGTGGGGAGATTTCACATGTACATAGCACATCTTAAATCTTCTTTATCCCCTGTGCCTTCCATCCCTCCCTGCCCCCTCCAGCTCCTCATCTTCACATTTGAAAGCCTGTTGCCATTTTTTTCTTCTGTTCTCTTTTTTAAGTCACTTCCCCCTCCCTTATAATAAATAAACCTTGGAAACAGACTATATGTCCACCAACAGATAAATAAAGAAAATGTATTTATGTACAACGGAGCACTGCTGTACCATAAAGAAGGATAAATTTCAACCATTTGTGGGTAAGTGGATGAACCTCAAGACCAAAATATTAAAAGAAATAAACCAGGTACACAATTTTAAGTATCAGCTGGTTTTTCTTATGTGAGAAACCCAAGATATAAAGAAAGAGCAAAAGAAAATACAGATAATAGGGATGAGGGAGATCTTTTTCAAATGAAAAAACAATTTTAAAAGGCATATAATTAGTCACGATTGTATGCATTACACTATTACTAATTATGTATTCTAATAATCTCACTTTTACCCACTAGTGATTATTGCATGAAGTGTCCTGAGGAATAGCTAGATTTTTTTAAAAAAATTAAAATATGAAATTTAATAAAATCCTGGTGAGAACATCATATTTCCTGTAATCCCACTAATCTAAAACAGATTTTTCATTTGCTGATTCTCCGTCTGACACAGCTCCTTAATCATATATGTGCATATCCATACATATATATGTATATATTTATATTTTTAAATGCTTTTCTTGTGGTGTCAGAGATTGAACTCAAGACCTCATGCATGCTAACACACTACCACTGAATTACACCCCAGCCCTCCCTGACTGTTTTTCAGATACATTTCACTTAATGTATTCTTATAGGATAATTGGTTAAGTATTATTTCTATGTTATTTAACATGTCTAAAGTATTATGAATTTTTATCAGTTTATGTTTTAAATAACTTACGAATTTTGTAGTTTACTTAAGAATGTTGAATCCTTTTTGCTTGACATTTAGGTATCAAAATATTTTAGGTATCAATATTTTATATTAAAGATAAAAATAAGATACTAAACACATTTTCTTTTTGCGTTCTAACGGTACAGTAGTGGAAGAAAGATTTTTGTTGAATTATTTCCTTGAGGTCAGTTTCCAGTGGTGAAATTTTAAAAGAAAAATGTGTTTGTACCTCTTGCCCAGTAGTTGCCTTACTGCTTTTTAAATGGATCTGTGTACGTACTTTAATGAATTGAATATAGATGCCAAAGATTTCAATAAAGATCACATCAATGTAGGATGATTTTCATTTTATTTTGTTAATTTACTAAATTAAAAATTGGCACTTAGCTTTAGAATTACCCTTAAATACTGTAATCACAATGTGAACTGCTAAATAATTATTCCTACTAGAAAGGCAAGCTGGTATGATAATATAAGGTTAATGCTGAATTTATTCTTACCTGTGTGCAAAGCAACAGTGTTTCATAGAAAGTTTCCAGTTTTACTTTTAGCAAGCAGTCATCCAGCCAAACATTTATTAAGCTGATGTTTGTTTGTACCCGTTTCTACAAACTAAGAATTTAATGTAATTAGTATCCTAGTGGTTGATAGTGACATGATAACAATTCTTTTATTTCTGAAATCCTAAAGTAGAATTTACAACCTTGTGCAGTTTTATAATATGTACTATTTATAAAAAGAGAGTTTTGTTTCAAATATTGTTTTCAAAATTATGCTGCTTGTTAAACTGTTCGCATATCTTGGGCTTAAAATACCTCTGGTTTACTCATCCTACTTTCCTACTACTGAATTTTATTTTGAGCATTCTACATTTTCTTCTTCTAGAGCCATGCTTTTTCATAATCTAACTTGGTTTCCTGGCACACCATTAAAACATGGGTTGCTCAAGCTAATCTAACAATAAAGTTTTCAACAGTTTTAATCTTACCAACATTTACCCCATTTTTCTGTCAAAAGAACTTTGACTTTTTATCAGTATATTAACTAAATATCTTCTTAAAGATTCACTAATTTCTCTCTCGCTTTTATGTGGCTGTTTATAGTATATGTTGCTATATATTTAAAGTGTATCTTTCTTAAGTCCACATGAAAGCATGTGTACAGTAAATGATTGTGAGCACTCTGCAGTGTTCTGTTTATATATGAGTTCTGATATATAACACTAAGGTTACATGCAGTCCATTTATTTAGAAAGTGCTTCCAAGTGACAAAGCCTACATGAAAGATTTTAGATTTCTCTTACAAATAATGCCTAATTGTGACATAATTGAATCCTCGTATATGTATTGATATAAGGACACAGAGTAATATACTAGTATCAATTCCCACGGTATCCTTATAGATCTCATGCATATCAGCCGATTGCGTATTAAAATCATAATGAATAGAAACTCTGAAGTGTAATTTTGTGGCCTTTGTATGATCTGGATAGGTATATCAAATTGTGCCTGTCTCGTGGAGTTTTTATGTTAATGTTTAACATTTGCTTTGGTTAGTATGTTAATTTCAGCACTACAGTTGATGCCCTGTACTGCAAAGCACAGGTAGAGAAAATTGTTTTGGCTATGGACACGACGGCTTCATGATAGTAGCTTTTGGTATGACTGTCAGGCTTTATTGGCTACAAAGAGCACCATAATTTTTCTAAAGTTCTTCAAATTAATAAAAATTACAATTTATAGCAGCAGTTAAGTGAGTTACTGCCACTAAAAGGGACAAACTGTTCCAAGATTTTTTTTCCATTTTATAATTAAGAGAGAACTTTGGAATTTGTGGATTCTTTTGTCCTCATTTCCAAACTGTGGCTTCTGAGCCAGTCTCTGAAATGAGGACCTAGGATATTAGAGGAATGATGCTAAACAGCTCAACTCCGTAGTGATTGGGGAAAACATTAAAGTTTATGTTGTGTGCAAAGCACTCATGAAAATTTCCAGAAACACTTGTCACTATACCAGTAGTGGTAGATTACAGTATAGAGCAGAAGGTCATTTTATTGCTTTTCATGGTACTAGTTCAATCTTGTAAATAAATTGAATACCACTATTATTAACTTTATTAATTATAATACCCTTTTATATAAAATTTAACCAGCTAGTAACTAGTTAATTATTGTAGCCTTATTAAAATGAAAACATGAGATTATTACAGATTTTCTTTTGTGTGTACTTAATTTTGGGCTGTCTGCCAGCGGCCCTCAAACTGATCTCAAGACCACTTGATTATTGAGAACCCAGAGGACTTTTATGTGGGTTTCATGCTTACTAAACTAAAAATAAAGCCTAGAACTTTAAAACTGCTTATTAAAAAAATAAAAATCCTTTATACATTAACATAAACAACACTTTGTTAAAATGAATAATGAGACAGTGAATCTGTTTTATTTTTGCAGATCATCTTAATGTTGAATTATAAAGGACTATGGCTGGATTTTCAGATCTGCTTTTCCAGCTACTTTGTTATAGTGCTGTTTTAATTGAAGTATATGAAGGAAACACACCCTGCACAGATATATAATTAGACTTTTAACACAATGATATGTTCTTCCATAGTACACCAAGTTTGACAGTCATTGCATGGAATCTGAATTAGTACTATTAAAGCTTTATATTCTGCTTCATTAAAAACCGTTGATCTTTCTGCACACGCAGTATATCTTTTATCCATGCCTGGTTTTAGAACATTACAGCACTAATCCATTGGAAATACTGATTCAGTGAGTCATTCAGATCTTCCAATTTTCACACTTTTTAATTTTATAACATAAATATTAACTTAAGTTGTTAATGCCACCAGTAATCTTATTAGGGAAATCCTTTAAGTGCTGCAAAGCCGTGAAGCTCAACATGATGGTTAAAGGTTTTCCAAAGTCTGGCTTTTGCCTACAAGCCTAGATTTTATCACCACAAATAATGAGTTGTTTTTCTTAAAATGATGGAATCACTTGATGTGTCTTTGAGAGTGTCAGTTAATTACCCATGCCTAAATAATGTAGTTATTCTGTCATTCTTTCAAGCAAAAATAACACTGGCCAGTTCATTTGATTCATTCAAATAATTGTACTAAGTGCTATTGTAGAAATAACTATTGAACTAGTGATTTTATCAATACAATATTAAAAAAATATGTCAGGATCAAGATTTAAACTTTCTTGTTTTGCTATTTCATCAAGGACATTTTAAAATGCAGCCTAGAGAGCCTCTTTGTTGTGTGGCAAAACAGAATACAATGACAAGTTCAGTTAGGTGTCTTTGCCTTGATTTATGGTGATATGCCTAGAGTTTTATCTGCCTACTCTTACTGTGGAGCCATACTGCAAGTATTGACATAATGAAAAGCCAGTGTCTTAATATCATACTGAAAATGGTTTTGACCTCACAGACCTTTTGCAAAGGTCCTGGGAATCTGTAGGGGTCCATAAAACACACGGAGCATTGTGATTGAATCCTACATAGCAATTAAGAGGAGCTATGCAGAAAGAAATGATTTGGGCTTCCACATTTTTGATACCTGAAAGAAATAGTTCCAATTGTCATAACGAGGTGGTAGTTCTCTGTTTTTGTCATAATAATTCTTGCGATTAACCTCCTTACCCAGACACTCCCAGCTAGATTTACATGATTTCAGATTTAACATTAGAGTGTGAAGGGGAAATACAGGGCCTTGAAGTGAGACTATCAGTGACATTCTCACATTGCCCCTCACCTCCCTGCGACCCTCAGCGATAGGCTAAGTCAAGTATTACTGGTCCTAGCCTTTTGTGTACTGCACTACTGCTATTCAGAATGTGAATAGTACTTGTCTGCTAACTGGTCTGAGACAAAAATGCAGAAATCAAAATTAAGAGCGTAGGAATTTTAATGCCATTTAACACTGCTGGAACTTTTACATGCGTATTCACGTTGTTTTATGTGCGTTTTTTGCAAAAACATTGACTTGCGATGAGTTTAAAACTTTTAAAGTCTGTACCACCGCTATATAAAAGCCAGAACTAAGGTGATCGTGGAGCCTAATTCTGCAGACCTTAATAAAGAGAATGTGTTACAGGATTTGGAGCCCTATTATCCATTGCCGTAAGTACCTTCTTACTGCTGTACGCATGCCAGCCTTGTAGTTCCACCACCACACGCAGCTTACTCCCGACTTGGAGTCTTCGTAGTCGCTGTTCCTTCTCCCTCCTCCTTGCCCGACCCAAGGCCTCTGCCTGGCTGTGTTTTGTGTTGCTGTTGACTCACACAGCACCGCCCCAGGGGCCGTCCCGACGGGCTGTTGGGTGTACGGCCTCCTGCCCAGCCCAGCTGCCCCGCGCCCTTTTGTTCCGTTTTCTCCAGGGCTTACGTCTGCCCAGCATAAATCTTGCAGTGCTTGTTTATTTCCAAAAACACAGGTGTTCAAGAAACACTTGGGTGAGTGAATCGGTAGCATTATGGAACTGAGTTAAGGAAATTACTTAGTCAAATGGCTTTTTAGATAGAGATGGTTGGGGCTGGGGATATAGCTCAGTGGAATAAGCGCTTGCCTAGCAAGTGCAGGGTCCTGAGTTCGATCCCCAGTACTGCCAATAAATAAATAGATAGATAGATAGATAGAGATGGTTCCTAGGAGTGAGGAAAACCTTTGTACAGAAGCTCAGCTTCAGCCAGAGCAGTTCACAAGCTCATCCCAGGGGGGTTGATCAGTAGTCCCATGAAAAGTCTAGTCAAATTATAATGCTTCCAAGTGACGCCTCTGATGTGAATGTCCTACAAAGTGAAGGTTGCGGTTAACAAAATATGAAAAGGGATTCTGCTAAAGTTCTACTCACAGTAATAGGATAAAGATTACATTGCCTCTCGACCTTCTTACAGCATCAAAGAAGCTTACCTTTTTGTTAAAAAAAAAAAAAGAAATATTGTCCATCTTAATGATTAATGTATTGCATAGAAATAATCTAGATACTTGAAATTTTTAATAAAATTCCAAATGCCAGAAAATATTGGGAGATTCTATTATTATATTTGTAACTAATTTATTCTGTAAAAGGTTTCCTTACTGTTTACTTTTAAAGTTTTTAGGTCAGTGTAATGAAAAGGTATAACTTAAGGGAATTCATAGATTGGATGGTGGAGGGGCTGGCAGTCAGTTTCAAAGAAATAGCTCATGAAAGAGCATTTTTGTTAAGGGGATGTATTGCTGGATTTGGCAAACATTATAAAAATGAAAATACTTTGGTGTTAGTTTAATAATTATTCCTTTCAAAATGTTTTTCCATAACTTTTTTCCCTTTAAGTTTAGGAAAAAAATGCAGTTTACAAAGCCAGCAGACCAAAAAATTATTTGCCTTCTGAGGATAAACCTCTCTCATTGCCAGTGTGATGAGGATATAGACTGCCTGCCCCGTTTCATCTCCACGAGTGCTTTTTTGGACATTCTATTCTATAATACAACTCAGCTGTTAATTTGCTGTTCATAGGTCAGAACAGAGAATGTTTCTGATTTGGATATAAATAAAACACTTGTCAACCATGGAAATATTACTTATAGAATAGTTGACCCAGGTATCACCTTTTGTAAAAGTTTTCCAAATTAGTTTCCTGTTGGGCTTTCCACCCCTCCTCATGACATTTTATATCCAGTTGCATTTCAAGTCAAGAGAAAATTGTGCTAGTTCCCATCACTGTGGCGCCTTACCTGAGAAGCCAACTTAAAGGGAGGAGATGCGTGTTTTCTTTTCTGGTTTCAGAGGCTCCAGTCCATGGTCGGCTGGTTGTACAGCATCAACATTAGGCCTGTGGAAGACAGAAGTCTGTGGTAGAATGGTGTAGTGGAGGAAATATTGTTTTGTTTTGTTTTTTTAAGACAGGGTCTCACTAAGTAGTTCAGTCTAGCCTTCAACTTAATATGTAGCTCAAGCTGGCCTTGGACACTGGCAATCCTCCCATATCAGCCTCCTAAGTGCTGGGATTATGGGTGTGTGCCATGCTTGGCTGTTTTATGTATTTTATTTTATTTTATTTTTTATTTATTTATTTTTTTTTGCGGTACTGGGGATCGAACTCAGGACCCTGCGCTTGCTAGGCAAGCGCTTATTCCACTGAGCTATATCCCCAGCCCATGTTTTATGTGTTTTAAATAGATGAAATATTTAAATATTAAAAGCAAGTCTGTAATTTGCTTATAAGTATATACTGTTACAACTGTTCATCTGATTAGTGAAGTTTATTTATGATAGAACCGAGACCCACAAGGAACCAGACTACACATTCTGACACGAGAAGTCTTTATTGGGGGAAGTAGCAGGTTGCCCAAAAGCAGCATCGAGCTGAGCAAAGCGTGGGCTTTTATGCTCTTTTTTCAGTGTGGGGGTTGGGGGGGGCCAGGTATCCCCAGGCCAGAATAGCCCGAGGGTGGTAGTGTCTGGGCCAGAACAGCCCAAGCCAGGTGACTTCGTCAGAGTCAGAGTGGGTGTCAGCGGGCTAAAAAAGCCCGAGTGGTGGTGAGGGTGGGATGGTGGTGTCTGCGGGTCAGAACAACCTGAACCAGTGAGTTGCCAAGGCAGGTGAGGGCGGGGCTAGCTTTTGTGGCCCAGGGAAACTGAAATGGAACAGATAAGGGAAGGAGAGAAATACTGAGTTAAAGTTTTCCCCTGAGGGGGGCTGGCTGCCTTGTGACTTATCAGTTTAGTCTTGTTTTAGATACAAATGAATAAACTGGAAGGTTTGGTTATTTTGAGACAAGATCTTATTATGTAATCAAGCTAGCTTCGAACTCAACTATACAGCCCCAGGTTTCCTCAGACTCACTATCCCAAGTGCTGGGATTATAGGTCTCCACCACCACACCTAGTTGAGAAGTTTTGTTTGCTTGTTTATTTTCTATAGTTTTAATTAAATAAGTTTATTGGTACATTTTGGGTATGCATAACGATCACATTCATCATAGGACTTGGTACCTGTATACGATGCAATTTGATTTTTTTTCCTGTCTCCTACTCTTCCTTCAACCTCTCTTCAATCTGTATTTACCAAAGCTTTGTTTCTACTTTATCCTTCTTAAAGTTTTTCTCTTCTCTTACTTCCTTTCCCCCTCCCCCTAGTTCTCCATTGAATTTGAACATTTTCTTCGTATTTCACCATATTTGTTACACATATTGGTCCTTATTTACACTTTCAGTTTCTCATAACCAGAGAAACTATAAGTGTGTTATTTACACGTGTGTCTGATTTATTTCACTTATGAGTATGGGCTCAAGGTGCTTCCATTTTACTAGAAATGTCTCAAACTTATCCTTCTTTATAGCAGAATAGACTAATACAACCACTTTGAAAATCAGTGTGGATTCCTCAGAAAACTAGGACAAGAGGTTCTTCCCAAAAGAATTAAAAGCATCAGACTACAGTGATACATGCACACCCATATTTATAGAGGCCCAGTCTCTTAATAGCTAAATCTTGGAAACAGCCCCAATTATTTGACTGGATATTTTCTCAGTTATCAAGGGAAATTTGTAGGTAGTAAAATTTTTGATGCATCCTTGAGCAGTCAGTTTGTTACAAACTGGGTACCTAGAGGCATTAAGATCTTCTGAGGGAAGTTTTGTTGAGTAGCCCTGGTTAGAAGTGGAAGCAAAGCCAACACTGAAGAGACATACCAGCAGAAATGTCAGGGAGATTTTGTGAAACTTTTGTATAGGAGGCCAAAGAAAAAGTTTTAGGGACCAAGGGGGAGTATGTGAATCAAATGTGGTCAATGTTTATTTTTATTGTAGTTTAATTTTGAGGAATTTGCCTAGGTCTTAACCTAATCCACTTTAAAAATTCCGTATGTAATTATCATATTCAATTTTATGATGTATAGAGATTGTAGAATTTAAGAGTTCATTATTTCATTGATAAATTGTGGTGCAGCAAGAAAATAGCCTCCATTATGCCATTTATAATCTAAAATATGTATTTTATTTCCAGGGAACCTTTTATTATTTTATCAGGAGGTTTGTCATATGACACCGTAGGGAGAAGACCTTGCCTAACAGTGATGCACGGGAAAAGTACTGCTGTGCTGGAAATGGACTATTCGATTGTTGACTTTTTGACTCTGTGTGAAACACCATACCCAAATGGTGAGTTTGGCATCTCTAAAACCTGTTTCCCATAAACACTGACATTTCCAAACAAAGGCCTCTTTTGTCTTCAGTACTTTCCTTGTCCGATCATGCTAATCCCTTTAGGGAAGAGACACTACCTTCTTAACCTTGCAAATTTCATTGTATAAGTTTATTTTGTGTGATAAACTTTATCTCCTTAGTAATTATGGACTAGTAGTGTCTTTGAAAAATAAACACTATCCATATTAAGAGACATTTAAAAATTCTATAAAACATCAGTGCGTTAAATTTATCAGGGTTCTCCACAAAAGCTGAACCAATAGGAGATATGTACCATATTTCTCCCAAAATGAGACTTGGTCTTTATATTAATTTTTGCTCCAGAAGATGTGATAGGGCTTATTTTCAGGATGTCTCATTTGTCGTGTCCAGCAGTATCTTGTACATTTATTCATGTACAACCATCTATATCTACTTGTGTACAGAAACCTACATTTATTCAAATTACAGTCATGTCATCATCTTCTGGAACATCAAAACCCAGATTCCAGCCCAGATTTCTTGCCCCTCCATTTCCTGTAGAACTACTGGCCAAAATCTCTCATGTTCAGCAGTAGAGCTCTCCTTTTTTACAAAACAATTTTGTACTGGCAATCAAAGTCAGGACCCTATGCTTGCCAAGCTGGTGCTGTGCCACTGAGGCACATCCCTGGCCCAATAGAGCTCTTCTTAAATTAGAACTTCTTGTCCATGGAGCCTGATTGTGCATCATTGTAATGCATGATGTAAATTAGAACTTCTTGTCCATGGAGCCTGATTGTGCATCATTGTAATGCATGATGTTGAATTATGAAAATTCACGTTAGATTCAACCACGGCCATTTGTTGTCCAGGCACATGTTATTTGTGTGTGTGCCCTTACTCCAGTGAGTCATTGGGTAGTAAGTCTCCATTGGGTAGTAAGTCTCCAGTGTGTCTGTTCACATGTGTGTTTGCCTCTTGTCCAAAGGCTCCTGCTTGGGTATTTACAAATTTAATTATAATTTATATTATCATTTTAAGTGTGAATGTCAACATTTATTTATATATAGTTATATGTTAATATTATCATCTGAGAATTCAACATGTCTGGCATCTGTTGCAAAGGACATACCAAATGTCTTTGGCTGACATTCTTAACTAGGGCTTATTTTTGGAATAGGGCTTATATTATGAGCATCCTGAAAAATCATGCTAGGGCTTATTTTCCGGTTAGGTCTTATTTTCAGAGAAATACAGTAGATACATGTTCCTACATAGATTTACCTGTGTGTCCCTTTATGTGTACATGTGAAGGACTCATGGATATGGCAAGTCTGAAATCTTCAGAGCAGACCCTTTCTTCAATAAAAAGGATTGATGTCTTGGATTCAAAATCTGCAGATTGGGATCTCAGGCTGGATTTCAATAGGTTTTTTGGAGACAGGGTCTCGTCACATAGTGCATGCTGACCTTGAACTCATATTTACAAAGTTCAGGCTGACCTCACACTCGCAGTGATCCTACTATCTCATCCTTACTAGTGCTGGAATTACAGGTGTGTGCTGCTACCACACCCAGTTTAGGATTTCTATTTTTAAATCTTGAGGCTAAACTCCTTTTTTTTAAAACAATAAACCTCAGTCTGTGCTGCTAAGACCTTCATCTGATGGATGAGGCCCACCCACTCAAAGGGTGATATGCCTTATTTAGAGTTTATTAATTTAAATGTTAATAATACAGAAGAAAAATTTCACAGCACATAGAGACTGGTATTTGATCAAATAGCTGGGAGTACCATAGCATTGACACAGAATTTATCATCACAGCTTGAACATGTGATTCAAGAAGAATTTAAATGTGCATCATTTTTACTTCATTTAGAACTATTTGAGGTGTATGGATGTGGAAATGTGTATTACAAGTGTTAACAAGCACATATAAAACACTTTAAAAAGATACAGTACTATAAAAGAGCTCTATTTCATCTGAAATTCAGTAATGGTAATGGTTCTATTTAAATTTTGGTTTTGTTATCCACGTTCATCCTTGGAATTTATAATATAGCATGGAAGTTACTGTGAGCCTCTTGTCCTGTTCATCTTTACAAAAGTGAAAGAATTTTGTCTTAATTAAGTCAGTTTATCTCATCTAAAATATAAGCTTTAAATTTATATGAAATATCACAGGATCACAATGTTAACAAAATAAAGTGGAAACCAAATAAAAAATGTTCATTCTCTAGTGTGTTGTGTTCTTGCATATTTAAAATTACTGTTCATGCATTATTTTCCTATTCTAGATTTTCAAGAACCATATGCTGTGGTTGTTCTTCTAGAAAAGGATTTAGTACTTATAGATCTTGCACAAAATGGGTAAGAATTTCTTCTGTGTCTTTTACTGTAGGATTAGTTATTTCATTTCTTTAGAAGTCTACATTTACATCCATAACCTTGATCTCACTTTAAAGCTCCAGACTCACCATTCTAATTACTTGCTAAACTGTTCTGTTATGTTGCATTTCATACTATTTTCATTTCTTAGTTCAAAATTAATTGAATTTCTAACATTTCTTGTTTTAATGTCATGCTTCTGTATCCTAAGACCACACAAAATCAGTCTGTTCAAAATTGATCGTAGTAAAATTTACCTCTAAATAAGTTACTTGTCTTTCTCTGTTCCCTCCTTTTGTAGTGCGATGCACACGTACCATTGTCAGGTTGATTTTACATGCATCGCTAGCCCTCTGATTCTGATTGCATGTATACTAGAACCATTGAACTAAGGAAAGCCCTGTGTTATAGAGTTGCCTGACTTTTTGTTATTGCACAGTTTTGTTTATTTGTGTTTCATCTGTTTTGTGGCTAAAGGTGGGAATAGTTGGGTTCATTTTGCAGTTTATAGAGGGCTTTTCTGAAATTTTTATCCTGATCAATATATTTAATATTTACACATTAGCAGTTTTGTACTTTTTTAGACATTGTAACCAGTTTCTGGTTTTACAGATATTTTAAAGCAAGTATTCTCATTTTAAGGAATGTTACTATGTATATGAAATTTTAATTTTATGATTTTAAAAGGATTTTGCTTTATTAAAATAAGTTCATATCTAAAAACATTTAGGGTGGAATTATATTTCAGATTATCACTGAAGCCGGGTAACATTCTGGACTTAGTATTGGACTAGGTAATACATTGATGGGATGAAAAAGAATTGAAATTTTATATTGATGTTGGTGTAAGGATGCAGTTCCCATTACTGAGAACTACACAGCTTAGTGATTATGAGCACAGTGTAAACTCAGCTTCAGCTGCTTCCTAGCTGATGCACCTCTGACACATTACTCTTCATTTTTGTTCTTCAGTATAATGTTTGTCTCATAACTTTGGTACAGGAAGTAAATGAAATATAAGTAGCACTTCATCTAGGATAGCACATTGTGTATAGTTGCAACCATAATAGCCTTTGTTGTTTTAACTTAGCATCTTTTATTATAAAGCACCTCAGTTTTAATGTATATGCATAAATCAATATAGGAGTATATTTTTAAATTTTTGCATTGTGTTAATCATAGATTATAATTTATTAAGTTAATAAATGTTTTTGTTTCCTATGTTAAAGATATCCTATATTTGAAAATCCCTACCCTTTGAGTATACATGAGTCTCCTGTCACATGTTGCGAATATTTTGCTGATTGTCCCGTGGACCTTATTCCTGCACTTTATTCTGTTGGAGCTAGACAGAAACGTCACGGTTACAGCAAAAAGGTACTGAGCATGAGTCTTGTTATTGGAATATTTTCATGTTTTAAATTTATTACCTTGGGATGTTTAATAACATTGATACATTTTCTATAGAAAATATATGGAAAATCATTTTTGGAAGCAAAATACATTGGACGCTCTTTCCATATATGTATTATTTATAACATATATATAGACTATATGTATGTAAAGATTTACAGTATGCTTGTAAGTTGCTTTATACGGTGATCTTTTCTTATAGGAATGGCCCATCAATGGAGGTAATTGGGGCTTGGGTGCTCAGAGTTACCCAGAAATAATTATTACAGGGTAAGTAGAAGTTTCCTTTCATCTAGTAAGTCAGTAATAGCTAAAATAGTTGAGTAAGACTACAAGACTTTTAATTTATAGAGCTTGTAGAGCTTTTTTTCATGTTATGGTAGTTACTGTAAAGAACCTACCAGTGTACTCTGATTTTTACCTTTTTCTCAATTTGGTGCTACCTTAAAAATAACAGTATATATTTAAAGAAGGAAAAACAATGTAACTTTTTTCTTTATCACATTCTTAACTCCTTTGCTTTGTGTAGACATGCTGATGGTTCAGTTAAATTCTGGGATGCTTCTGCAAGTAAGTGATTTGAATATTTATTGTTTGTTATATGTTAAGCCTTGATAGCTTTTGTATGTCTTGTTTTACAATAATTACAGAATCACCATTTAAATTGAAATCTTGCTGGGTGTGGTGGCGCACACCTATAATCCTAGCACTCAGGAGGCTGAGGCAGGAGGATTGTTGAAAGTTTGAGACCAGCCTGGGCTACAGAGTGAGCTCAAGGTCTGCCTGAACTGCATAGCAAGACCCTGTCCCAAAAAGACCAAAAAAAAAAAAAAACCAAAAAAAAAAATTGAAATTTGTAGGCTGTAAAGCTAATTTACTGAGTTATGAAGTACATATATGTCTTTAGTTCTTAAGGGTAAAATACTTTTAGTGATACTAATACAGCAAGAATAGTTCATAGCAGCAGTATTCCAATTCTTTCTTCAAAATAGCTTTAAATCTCTTTCTAACTCAGAGATGAGGAGTGGGAATGTTTTCCAAATCAACAGAAAGTTCTAGAGTAATTTTAATGCCTGCTTCTAAACTTGTGAAAGTTTGAACAACTTTGTGAAACTACCTGGCAGTTACATAGTAACAGAAAAGAGTGCCTTATGATTAATGTTTGCAGAACATACATGATAAGCTTTCACATTGTTTCATCGGGTAGTTTCTGCTAACACTCCTATCATTTTTAGAGAAAATGTGTAGAAAGTCATTCTAAGAAGCAAAATATCCTCTATTATTTTTGGTATCTTTATCCATTTTCCCCAAATCTTTTTGTTACTCATTTCAGGTTATATAAATTCATCATGATAATGGCTTTATTTTTTTTTAATGAATACCATAAATTCACCTTTTTTGGCCAGTGAGCAAGTACATACATTGTCTAAATGTACAATAGACTAATGTAGACTGACAAATGAAAATACAGTTTAGGTAAATATAAAATATTTTCCTTATATAATATACTGATTAAACATTTTGATTATTTTGTACTAAAATGTCTAACATGTCTTTTTTCTAGTAACTCTACAAGTATTATATAAATTAAAAACATCTAAAGTATTTGAAAAGTCAAGAAATAAAGAAGATAGGCCAAACACAGACATTGTAGATGAAGACCCGTATGCCGTTCAGATCATTTCATGGTGTCCGGAAAGCAGAATGCTGTGCATAGCTGGGGTTTCCGCTCATGTCATTATCTACAGATTCAGCAAACAGGAAGTAGTTACTGAAGTCATTCCGGTAATCATCTTGTAATTATTTTTGGTGGCAAGTGTCCATTTACTTTCAATTTGTGTTTTGTTTAGAACACTATCTGCAGTCAATTTTGTATAGGAATTTTGAAAACACCTCAGTATTTAAATTTCTATTTCTTGTGAAGAATACCATTTATTGGTATATTTTTTAACTGATTATGTAAATCCTTAAGCACATTATAAATTTTATTTAAGTAAGGTTAATACGAATATGAGTAATTGGAAAGTCATGAGATATATGTTTGTATTTGCCCACAGACACACATTTTTTAAAAAAACTGAGTCAGAAAACATTTTTCCTTTACCTTTGGAAATCTTGTTAAATTTTTAAGTTTAAAGCTTTTAGTTGTATGTAAATTATAATGCAGTGCTTACTAGTTACAGGAGTAAGTGGACTGCCTTACTGTTTCCAACAGATGCTTGAAGTTCGATTACTGTATGAGATAAACGATGTGGAATCTCCAGAGAGTGAGCAGCCCCCGCCTTTGCCGACACCTGTGGGAGGTTCCAGCCCCCAGACCATTGCCCCTCAGTCTCATCCATCTACCAGCAGCAGCTCATCTGATGGGCTTCGTGATAATGTACCTTGTTTAAAGTAAGTTGTAACAGGAAGAATTACAGTTGTTTGTGTATCATCTTTTAGTTTAAAGAAATTATAAGTGTCAATAATATTTCACAATAAGTGAGTAAACTGGCTCAAGAATCTTCTTGGGCTGTAGTTAATCTTTTCTTTTAATGGCATGAGAGGATTGTGTTCCATGATTTTATCTTTAAAATACTAACACTTGATCACCAAAGATAGGTAGAGTGTGTCACTCACTGTTCTAAATCCATCAGTGCCTTTAATCTGGATTTGTATGTGGATTAGTTTATATTCAGACTATTTTGTACCATTCTGAAAATTCTATTTTTTTAGTTTGTAAATTGACTCAATTTTAATGATCATTTTAAAAATTTTTATTAGTACATGTTTATAGTATATATTGCTTACATTCTTTGTGTGGAATTGGTACATTTATATAAACATCTTTTTTTTTTTTTTTTTGTCTTTTTGAGATAGGGTCTCACTATGCAGTTGAGGCTGGCCTTCAGCTCACTTTGTAGCCCAGGCGGGCCTCAAACTCGAAACAATACTCCTGCCTCAGCCTCCTGAGTGCTGGGATTACAGACGTGCCCACCATGCCCGGCTAACACATTTTACTTCTGTTTTCACCCCTTTGCCCGCTCCCTTCTCTCTCCGTCACTCCATCTCTTAGTCGCCTTACCCCTTGAGAAAGATCTGTGTCCCTACTTCCTAGCCCTACCATAGCTTTATTTAAAAACTTTAATTTTGTAGCATTCCTAACATAAATACATCTTGTTTTTAATAGGGGGATAAATTACATAAATTTTTTTCTCTCCAATTTCTATTTTTGAGTGATTAAATTTAGTAAAGGTTATAAGTAGAGAAATAATGCAATGAGTAAAGAGTTAAGATCATTGAAGAATTACATGAGCAACAGTTTGATTAAAAATATTACATTTACAGAGAAATCAATTAAGGTAATGATTGAAAGGTGGAATCTCCTGGAAAAGGTCAGGAGATTCAGCAGAATGGTAGAGGCAAAGGCCAGACTGTAACAGATTCAAAGTAGAGAGGATGGCAAGTAAGAGAGATTTACCCTCGGCTTTGCACTGATTTGCTTTAGGTTTGCTAGAATTTGTCTTCTTGGTGGATAGTTTAACAGTTGCTATAAATAATATCAGTGAAAGCAAAAAGGCTCTTACTCAAAATAAGGCAGATAGGTTTTTTTAAAATATCATAATCATTTTTAGAGTATAGATTTTAAAGAAATTCCTTATGCTGTTCATAAAAATTTGTGATTCATGCTTTAAGCCACTGGTTCTCAACTGTGGATGCTTTTACTTCTTAGGGGTTATTTGGCCAATTCTAGAGATATTTCTAGTTGTCACAGAGAGAAAGGGGATGATGCTATTGTCCAGTGGATAGAGGCCAGAGATGAAGTTAAAATCTCTTACAGTGTATGCAGCGAAGAATTACCCAGCTCAAAATGTCAGCGGTCTCAAAAGTGCCAAGTTTGTCTTTGTCTCCTGGAGTTCGCTTTTGCTGTTACGCACGTGGGCATCTCCACAGCTCCTTTCAGCCACAGCCCCATTCCGGCTACACCAGAAGGGGACTTGGAACGCAGAATCTACATTGTTTCGTTTTGTTCATTATTCAGAATTGCTTTAAACTTAAACTTGAGAAAGTTCCTTTAAGACTTTCTGAGTTTAATGGGTTTTTCTTAGCTCTTTGATAAATTTAACTTTTATGAGCTTGTAAAGTACAGCTTGTCTTCTGAATGATTTTTAAACATTTCTGTATTTTTAGCCATTTTATCAGTTCCCGAAGTGATCTTGACAATACAATTCCATATCAATACATAATATCTTTTTCTTTAGTTTGTGCTTTGCAATGTCTTACACTTCTGTTAGTCTGCTTTCTGTCTCTGCGGCAGAATGACCGGAGGTGGTCACCATATGAATATTTCAGAGAGTTCAGTCCATGCCTGCTTGGCCTTTTTTGGGGCCGGTCACAAGGCAGAGCCTCACAGCGAGGAGCATAGGTAGAGCAGGGCTATTGCCTCCTCAGCAAAAGGGGAAGGGCCTGGGATCCCAGTGCAGGGAAATGACCCCTGTGACCCAAACTCTTTCACCTCCTCAAGTTTCCACCACCTCCTGTAACAGAATTAACTGGGGAGACAACCCTTCAACACATGAGCTTTGTCGGCGGGAGGCACATTTAGGATCAAAATCATAACAGCCTGCAATGTTTGTGGCCTTCTGGCTACAGATCCAGCAATCTGAAATACTCATTTTCTTACCTGAAGAATAAGCACCATCACTGCATTTCTTCTTCATCAAGAGATAGGTCAGGGAGTAGAACTGACAAGAGATTAAAGCAGCATGACCAGACCTCTTGCACTGGCTTTTAGGTATATGTTAAAGGCAGGATCGATAGGTGAGTTGTTGTCCTCTGTTCTCAGAAAGTCCTTTTTTCAAGTATTTTTACTGAATAAAAGAACCAGGAGAAAATTCTGGAAGTATTTTTGCTTACTGAAAGAACCAGTGAAGACAGCAACAAAGAACAAATGTTAAAACTAGCAGCTAGAAAGCCACAGAGTTAAGTAGTGTCTAGATTCCCTTAGATACCAACTTAATTCTAGAATTGGAAATTTTCATAACTGTTCATTGACTGAAATCATGGTATGGCCATCTTTATTGTTTTAGAGGATCTTTCATAACTGTGGGCAGTGTGTTGGCAAACTATTAATCTGTATTTATTAGACTGTCAGTTAATATAGGGATACCTTTTAAGCTGGGGCATTTGGAGAATGTGTTGATAAATAGAAATTCTTATTAGCCAGACCATTAATATTTTATGGGAAGAAAGTCTTTTTGTTATTAACATTAACTGTGAGGTCTTGTGTGTTGATGATATATTTTCCCTATCCTGGGAGGATATACACAATTAAATATAAACAAATTTTCTTCTTAATCCTAAAAGTCTTAATATGACTATGATTTGGTGATAACGTTCATTCCCAACCTCTTACGAATATTATGATGAATGGCTAGGGCTTTTTAGTTTAAGAGATTGAATTTGGTTAATTTAGGATGATTTTGTCGCAACTTCCTAGAGAGAGCTAACTTCTAATTTCTGTGATTTCTTGATCAGGTTTTAAATTTTTTTAGTTGAATATTTTGCATCATCATTAGCTGGCTTAAGAATTTTGTTTTCTTATACTAAAATAAAAATCTCTGAGTCGCATGTGTTCTGATCACTTCTGTCTTAGATGTGTCTGTACATAAACTTCTAAAATTGACCCTCAAAGCCTGTTCTTATTCTTGAGAACTTAATCTGATGTGCACACTTTCTGTGCCAAAGATGGAAGCATTTCCTTGAAGGTGACCTTCTATGCCCAATTCATTTAAGAGAAAGTAGCCCATTTGGACTCTCCAGCTGATGTCTGTATCAAGGCTTTTACCTGGTAGTGATGAAATTGCTCAGTTGTTATTTCTGTCTTGAGACTGACAGCTTTGACTGACAGTTCTATTTGCTTAAAAAAACTCAGAAATTCAGATTCTTCAGAATTATTCGGTGCACAGTTCTTAACGCATTGCCCGTAAACCTTATACTACCAGCAGTGACTGTAGCTCAGTTCATGTTCTGCGTACCCTCAGTGATTCACATTTGCCTGAAGCCTGGGCAGCTTACACTGCCTAGTGAACATGTCCTCAGAAGTTGAGGTGCTGTGGTCTTCCTCACCCAGAAGTGTGCATGGAGGTGATTGAGAAACATTCTCCCCTCTGAAGCTGGTGTTGGGAGATCCAGCACTGAGGCTTCTTGTCTTTACACGGTGTCACTCCAGCAGAACTGCTGGAACGCCAGGCTTTCTATATGTTTTGCCACAGCAATTATGGGAAAAGTCTGTGCAATCAAAAATACTTTGAATTTTAATTAGTCACAGTAGTCACAGTAGATTATAGTAAAAATAGTCTCGCATAAAAATAAATTGTCCACGTTTAAAAAAATGTTATTTTTTCAATTCCACTTGAAGTTTGCTGACTTTGAGTGTGAGAGGTGTTTTATCTAAGTATTCCTCAAAACATCTTTTGTGAAACTCTCCCTCACATGTTACCTAAGCTTTAGCCAACGTAAGTCTAGCGTGGACTCACGCATCGTCTGTGTGGTTTGGGAACGCACTGAATGGTGTGCCGAGTTGCGCATTTCTCGTTCTCCACCTTTACCTCAAACTTACCCCACGGTCCCTAAAGCTACCTCTTCCTTTTGACTTCTAGTCAATTAATTCACTTACTTATTTTTGAGATTGAATCATTTTGGCTGATTCTCCTCTCCTACCTTAGCAGGAGAGGTTACCCTGGAACCTCTTCAGTTTGTTAATTTCTTCAGTAAACATTGAAGACCTTTATATCAGAGTACTGAAAGTAGCTACAAGGTACTTACTGAAAGTCTTGTTGATTCATGTTTTTCAAATCTACTCTTAAAGAATTACTTCACATCAGAAAAGTAATTAGAATTTCCTAAGTGGTCTTATATTTCACTTTATCTTACATTTGTCCACCAAATTAATCTCCAGATATTTCTTATAAACCTTCATTACTTTTAATGTCTTTAATAATGAAAATTTGTTACTTTTATATAATATAACCATCTAAAATGCGCTTTGATAGGTACCCACAGTTCCTTCAGACCATGATTAGTTAGAAACATTGCTACTTTTTACAGAAGCAGCAGGACTCTACTCTAGCTTTCCAAAAGCCTGGAGTTTTCTGTATGGCCAGGAAACCTTCCCACCTCAAGACCCTCTGGAGTTTGGCCCTGGTCTATCTTGCTGTACTGATTTTCACTTTTATTACATATATTATCCTCTATAAACACATTTACACTTAGAAATTCTTAATTAGGATTTTTCTGCTTCATTAGTTTTTGCATGCATTTTAAAAATAGCAATATTTAGTACTATTCAGCAATCAAAAGCATTACCACTTTAAAGTCAAGAAGAGGTTGGGGTTTTTTTCAGAGTAAAAGTGCTCACACAAAAATAAATTGTTCACATTTGATTTTAACTTATTCTTGTATGTTCTCAGCCACCTTTTCTTTAGTTAACACGCACTTCCATAGCTTGCGTTTGTTGTAAATTCTTTCCCTTCTTAATTCCATGCTCTGTTGCTTCTCCATACCCTTCCTTGCCCCTCTTTCCTCCCTTCCTCTCCTTCCTTTTTCTTTTTCTCCCCTTTACCCTGACACTCTGAAACCGCCCCCACTTTCTATGCGGGATTTTCGTGTAATGTCTTTTTAATTATTTATATAGATATTCAGTTTTTCCAACTAAATCAAAGGCTTGTAAAAGGGTTCTGATTTTTACATTGAAAAAAATCTAGTATAACTTTATATATTATTTTGTATAGTTAGGTATAACTATATGGTTATGTAGGATAACAAGTTAATTAAAGTGGATTGAAAAGGTAAAATGTTTCCCCCCCTTTCTTTTCAGAGTTAAAAATTCACCACTTAAACAATCACCAGGTTATCAGATGGAGCTAGTTATTCAGTTGGTGTGGGTGGGCGGGGAACCACCGCAACAGATAACTAGCCTGGCAGTCAATTCTTCATATGGACTGTAAGTATAAGATGTGTTTTTTTAGTCTTTTTCCTCATAGTATTCCATATATCATTTTTCTTTTTAAAAATCTTGTACTTCAGGCCAAATTCAGCATTTGGAGCATAATTTTGTCCTGAATAGTTTACTCTGGGTATATATACGGCTTCCTAATATAAAGTAAGTATCTCCAGAGCCAATGAATTTTTTGATATAAATTTTTGAAGTCAGTATGTCATCTCCTGTGTATACTCCCAATTTTCCTAGTCAGTATCATGGAAATCTAGTAACATGAACCCAGAAGACACTTATAAATTAATTCTGTGAATACTGAATCATAACTATGTCATTTTTCTATTTCCAAAGTTGTGCAATTTATAAAGACATAATTTAATAATGAAGTATTCGTCTGTAATATAGGCATATTTGTTTTATTATCAGTTTGTGCCTTTGGATATATAGTGTTAATTACACATACTTTTTATTGTAATACAGTAGCCCTATGAAACATTTGTCATTTATTAAATTTCAAAACTCAACATTATAGTGTAAGAACTTAATTAATAATTGGTTTGTCATGTGCAGGCCCCTGTCTTTTCCTGGGTGGTAGCCCTAGGGACTAACTCACATTTTTTGTTGCTGGTAGCTACCACTACCTTCTCCCCCTCTTTGAATTGCACATCAAACAAAAACTGTCTGCAGCGTAAGATAATGTTCTCTGACATCAATGTAAGAGCACAGACCTTCTTTTATATATTTGATTGCCCTCAATCACAAAGGAAACAGAGCGGATAAGCAGAAGAGCCAGTAGAAAGTTTCACAGGAGGTTATACATCAGCAGATGAGAGGCCTCACTCAGTTCACAGTTTTGTTTGGCACTTTTGTGTATTTTTAAAAGTTGAATTAGTTGCCATGACTGCTAGTGTATAAATCCATTTTTTGTTTTGTTTTTGCTTTGTGTTTTTTTTTAAATTTTTTGAGGCAGTATCTTGCTGTTGTTCAGGCTGGCCTTGAACTCACTGTGTAGCCCAGGCTAGCCTCAAATTTGTGGTGATCTCCTGCATCAGCTTCCCAAGAGCTAGGATTACAGACTTATGCCACAATACCTGACTAAATCCATATTTTAAACTTCAACTGAAAGTCTAGTTATATGGCTAGTGTATATACTCCTGTGTGGCAACAGACAAGTTAGTTTTACATATACTTTTTTGATAGTCATATACTCCTCAAGTCACCACAGCTCTTACCTGTCCTCTTTTAGTGCTTGTGTACATGTAGCTTCTGTGTACGTCAGCTTTCAACTGTTGCCGACAGGATAATACTCCTTTATTCATAGCTGATTAATTTATAGCTCTTGATGTAAAATTAGAAAGATATTTTAAGCCGAACGTGGTGGCACACACCTATAATCCCAGCACTCGGGAGACTGAGGCAGGAGGATCATTGCGAGTTTGAGGCCAGCCTGGGCTACAAAGTGAGCTCAAGGCCAGCCTGAACTGCATAGTGAGACCCGGTCTCAAAAAGACAAAAAAAAAAAAAAAGATATTTTAAACGCCCCAGAAAGTCTTCTAAGACTATATGCTTTCCGCCTTATTCTTGACTGTAGGGCTTACCAAAACTTTCCCTAGGGTATCACCTTCTGTTTTTCTATTAGAAGAGATTGTCTTCCCTCAAGAAAGAAAAATAGATGTTACATTGCTTAGTATGAGAGATTTATATTTTTGATCAAGTTTTAATTCCTGTGAAATTTTTTTATGTTATATCAATAATGAACAATTCCATGAGAAGTAAATGTAGCCTGTATTTCCATGTTCATGATTGTCTTTTGTTTTAAAGGAAAATTTTTTGAAAGACCAATTATGCTTCCTTACTCTTATGTATAAGACATTGTATTTTCTTGTAATTTTTTGTATATGCTGAGGTTTTTTCTCTGTTCCAGGGTGGTTTTTGGCAATTGTAATGGCATTGCTATGGTTGACTACTTCCAGAAGACAGTGCTACTCAACTTGGGCACTATTGAATTGTATGGCTCTAATGACCCTTATCGAAGAGAACCCCGATCTCCTCGTAAATCTCGGCAGCCTTCTGGAGGTAAAAAGAAAAAAGAAAAATCCTCCTGAGCTTTAAAATGTCTGTGAATGCTGACTGCTTTTGTAAATATAAGTACTTTAGTAGAGAATTTAATATAGACAGTATATGTCACAACTAAAAACAAGCAAAAGCATTAGTCTGAGTTTTGTTTTTTATTGTTACTGAGTTTTGATTTTAATATAGTTGGATTTTACTAAGGTTCAGAAAAAGCCAGTGTCACATTTCTGCAGCTAAGTTATAATACAAGAATACTTGCCATCTTACCATAGAACAAAGGTTTAACTTCAAAGTTTTTACCCCTTTTTATTGTTTGATCGCTACTAAACCATTAAGTTATTTGTCCAACTGTTTAATTCAAAGGAATCATTTGTATGCAGAAAAAATGTGAATGCAAAAAGTGATTTAAATTCAACAAAAGATTCTCAGTCTTTATACTGTGCAGGCCTGGATTAATTTTGAATTCTCTGTATAGAGCATTCTTCTGTGTTTGCCAGCTGATTTGAACATTAACGTTCACAGAGCACATGTAGAGGTGGCTATCTCACACCTCTTGCGTACACACACATGGGATGCGGAATGCACTAATGAGGCTTCCAGCAGACACTGGTCTGTAGACTTCAGTTTCCCGTGGGCCTGCCTGGCTGGCCAAGGACTTACAGGGAGTCCTATTTGGAGCCTGTTTGGAACCTATTTGCCTCATTTGCAAGACACTGGGGTGCACTGCAACACCCTTTGAGAAGCTCTTTCTGTTCTGGGTAACTCAGTTACTCTGAGGGGTAGCTCAGGAATAGAATGCTGCCTGGGTTCTAGCCCCAACACCACAAAATTTAAAAAGAAATAAAATTCTTAAGACATTTATTCAGTTTCTCTCAGTCTTACTATTACTAATATTAGTTAACTACACCTGTTAGTAATATTTAATACTACTAATTTTATAACATGAGAAAAGCAAAAAAGAAAAACCCAAAACAAAACAAGCACTGAGCAATATAGACTTCTCTGTCATTTTGGTTTGAAGGTTGAATTTTCCTTTACAAAGGCTGTTTTGCATTCTGTACTGTGCGCTAACCAGATGGAGCCACTGGAGCTCCTTTTTTACATTCTGCTTATGAGTCTGACCATTTTGTCATGTTGTCTCCTCTGGAGAGTTGCTGTTCCAATCATATCATTCTAGGTTTTGTCTTCTCTTTTTCCTTCCCTTACCATTGCTTCACTGAGGTATGCTGATTGTGACTTCTTGCATGTGCGGCCTTTCTAGCTTGTATTCTGAGTCTGTGAAAAAACTTCATCTCTTTTAAGTAAGTTATTTATGTCTTGGCATGTTTTTGTCTGTAAGATCATTGTTTATCTTTGTTTCATCATTGTTTATTTATCTTTATTTCATTTTTTTATTTTAAAGAGAAAAGAACAAAAACAAATTAACGAACACAAATACATAAAGCAACATAAAAACAATAAAAGCAATGCAGAATTTCAGGCAAGGTGATAGGAAGTTAACAATGTTTGTTGTATTGCATATTATTATCTTCAAATTGGCTACTCAGATAACAAATATAGGCATGTAAGAGTGATCAAACAATTAAATATTAACTGTTCCTTTCAATAAAGCAATATAAATTATATCTAAGATAATTATAGTGTTTCATTTATTTTTAAAAGAGCTTATTAAAATACTTTAGATTCATTTCATAACATGTGTATAGGAACGGCTATCTGAATGCTGTGCTCCAGTCCAATTTCTAGTACTTAGTGTTAGTTGCAAAGGAGGTTTTTTGAGGAATAAAAACTTGAAGTAATTCTTTTTAGAAACCTGTAGTAAAAATTGTATTAGTCCTATTGCTTTTTTCTTCTATAATAATTTACATAAAATTGCTAATAAAGAAATGCCTACATTTAGCCAAGCATAAAGACCAATTGTATCATGCGATTTAAAAACTTTTTTCTTAAATTTCACTTTATGGGGCCCAGTACTACTGGTTAAAAATTTCTGTGTGTGTGTGTGTGTATGTGTGTGTGTATTATAAGAAAAAGAAATACTACCATAGTCCCTGTTGTCTGGAGAAAATACATTTCAAGATAACTAAAACCTACATGTACTATTTTTTTTCTGTACATATACACTTGTAATAAAGGTCAGTGTACAAATTTGGCATAGTAAGAGATTATTGATAATAATAAAATGAACAGTTATAACTATATTCTGTAATAATAGCTAAGTATCTGCAGTCTTTCAAAATACTTTATAGTACTGTACTTGACCCTGTTATGACAATAGGAGATAATAATCAAAGGCATTTTTTTTACTTCTCTGGAAAATCTGAAGTATCAGCACTTCTAGTCTTGGTAGTTATCTGATCACAAGCACTGAGAAGGCACTGCGGTACCAGGACAATAGATCTAGTAAGCAGAACAGCTACTAAATGACTAAAGGGCAGGCAGCATATACGACTTGCAGCATAATGGTTCACGTCTGTGAAGGGCTATGCGAGCTTTCAATGTGCTGCTCAGATGGCGCCTAATTTAAAATTTATGAATTATTTCTACACTCTCCACATAGTATTCTGAGACTGAGATTGACCATGAGTAATGGAAACCTTAGAAAGTGAAAATACGGGTCAAAGGGCGCGTGTGTGTGTGTGTGTGTGTATGTGTGTGTCTGCGAAGTAAAGTATGCAATAAGAATGTACAAAATATTACATCAGTCAAAAACTGCTGTGTCAAATTATAAGGCTGGTTTCCAGAATAATGGGATATGAATCAGTGGATGCTTGGTTGTCATGAAAATATAGGGTAGAAAGTAGTAGGACCCAATTTACAGATGACTTTAAGTAATAATTGGAAAACTGAAGATAGAACTTCTTCAGCCTTCCACTAAAAAGAACGCTGTTTCTCTCTGGAAAGTGTGAAAACTAATAAGAGAAATTAAAGCCCAGGCTACTTTATGTAAACAAAGCAGACCAAACATATGCGGCTATCAAGGAAATTAGTGAAGTTTAAAAGAACCCAAAATTGGTAGAGGTCAAATATACTACAAATCAGTTCACTGAAGGTACAGATTAGTTACAACTCTAGAATGAGCAGCTATGTAACCTACAGCTTGTATGTATATAAAAGTGGTGATAGTAATTTAGTAAAAGTTTACTAAAAGTAAATTGCAGCAAAATTAATTTTACTCTTTAAATCTGGTAATGTATCATAGGCTTATGGCAGCCTGATGACATATTTTCTGAACTTAAATAGGTATTTGATAAAGAATTCCATGATAATTTTTGAACCACACCTGTAGAAGTGACCTGAATACCTAGTTCAGTGCTGCTCTCTCCTGGCCAAATCTGTCCCACAGCTTAAGTTTGTAAATACAGTTTCATTGGAGCAGTGTCAGGCTGTTTTGATTATATGTTGTTTCTGGCTGTGTTTGTGCTACAACATTAAAACTGAGTATTTGATTTTAGATCAAATAAATTGTTTTCTGTCTGAATTAGTTTAAAGTTAAATACTTGCTGACCCCTGAGTTAAACCATGGTGTATGATGACTGGTTCTGTGATATAATAGTAACTTTGATGTAATATGCCTCAGTTACTGGATTCATTATGTTGAATAGCACATGATTATATTTGTTGAACTTTTAAATAGTAAACTAAACTTTCTGTGTGAATATTTGAAAGAGAAGGCATGCTTATCAAAATTATCTTCATTCCACAGGTCAGATAGACTCCCAAAGTGACTTACAGGTGAAGGTAGCATCTACTTTGTTTTAAGTGTACAATGCTGGAGAAGATATTTCTCTGAGCCTGGTGTCCTCCTTTGTAAAGTGGAGGTGATTCCTCCCTCATAAAGTTAGTGTAACCATTAAGTGAGGTGGCATATGTAACATACCTGATCTTGCGCCTGGAACATCGTTGGCAGTAAGTGGTTGCTCTATTACTGTTGACCACGGTGCACTGTGGCTCAGTAGCGTGACACAACTTCTGAATACACTAATATGAGAAGTGCAGAATATTTAAAATTATATTTCTGTGTTTATTTTGTAATTTCTCCTCATTTATTTCTTTGTTTTGTTTTTTGAGACAGGGTCTTGCTATGTAGTTCAGTCTGGCCTTGAGCTCACTGTGTAGCCCAGGCTGACCTCAAAATCACGGCAATCCTCCTTAGTGCTGGGATTATAGGATTGCACCACCATACCCAGCTACAGCAGGCTATTTCTTTAAATAAATAAAATACCTAATGGTGGCCATAAAATGAACTATACCCTGAAACAATTATCTCCTAAAATTTTTATCACTATATTTTTTTATTATTCTAAAGAGAAAAATAAAACACCTTCAAAACAGGCTAGTAGGAGAGTAACAGTAATTAATCTAATACCTATTGCTATCTTCATAATAGTTACTCAGAATACAAGATATAGCCATGAAATATTGTCCAAATAATATTAGCACAAACTGTATACATTAGCAAACCACTCAGTGCTTCAGTTCCTGCTTCTGTAAAAGAAGGATAATACTTTCATTTGCTCATGTGAGGGTTAAATGAGTTAAGAACTTAGAAAAATACCTGGTATTAAATAAGCATTCAGTGTATGTTGGATGTGACCAGCTACCTAATAGAGTTAGGTTACATTTGAGCAAAGCCTGGGTAACAACACTGCTAGGGATATTTGCTGAAAAGATTCTGGCAATAACAGAGTGGACTACATTATATGCTATGAAAATATTTCATGTATAGTCATTCAACACATTTATCGAGCACCCACTGTGTGGGATGTGTCATAGGAAATAAACCACCAAATATCAAACCTTCTATCCTCATAGAACTACTGGACAACAGGCAACTAAAGGGATGAGTTTACAGTAAGTTATATAATAGTGCCGGGGGAAATAATTAAAGGTAATAAGATTTGAAATGCCAGTGATGGGAATGTTGAAGTAGAGCATTCAAGGTGATGCTGGAGTAAAGATTTAGCAGGAGTAAGAGAGCTCTTATCTGTGAGGCACCTGAAGAAAGTAAGAGAACGAGAAGAAACATGAAGTACAGATTGCTTTGAAGTAATACGCCTGTTGAGTTCAGAGCACAATGAGAACGTAGTGTGGCCAGAGTGGAGAGGGAACATGCTGGGAAAGCAGAGATAGAGAAGGAAAGGAAAAAAAATTAGCAGTCAGGAGACACCATATACCAGGGGTTATTAATTTGAATCTGCTTTGTAGGGTTGGACTTTGAGTCTTATCTTGAATGAGATAGAAGATATTGAAGGATTTTAACTCACTTAATGCTTATTGTAATATATATCCTATTTAAATTAAATCACCTAAATCCACGTTAATTCAGCTTCCCAAATGTTTTGTCTTAGGCTATTTTAAGAATAATAATTATGTAATTATATCATATGGTATATTTTCTGTTTTATAATGTTTATAGTACATTTAGTATATTGGTGACAAAAAATTCCCAAGAGTTAAAATTTCAAACTCTACTGTTTTGTAGGGTTCGGTACTTGGAATATTGTGGCAATAGACTGTGTTATCACCACTCCTTTGAAATCTGCAGCCTTAGCATTCTATCCGGAAAGAGTTCATTTATGTAAACGAAGATTAAAGCAGTCATCTTAGTGCTATAGAAACTTGGGCTTTTAAAAACTTTATCTTGCAGGACGTAATGATTACATTTATTGTAGGGAATTGGTACGTGTACAAAACACAGTTCAGTTTTTTTCTGTTCAGAACCATTAATTTGGTGAAAATTTTGAAAACCTACCGAGTCTCATTCAAGAACTGTCTAGAAATGAAACAAATAATACATATTTCAAAGTAGAAACTAGCACTTGTTATGAATCTAATTTGTACTTAGTGTTCTCTGGAAATGTTGCTAAAGAGGTTTTCATAGTGACATTAGAGATTGGGGCATCATGTCTTTAATCAGAGTATTGGGCAAGCAGGTACTGGCCATCCACGCAAGGGTATCGCTGTGACATCTGACTTCTCCCAAGGCGTAGGCGTGTGACCCTTTGTCTGTTGACCAGCTAGTCCAAACTCCTGTTATATTTTTATTAGTAACCTTCAAACAATTTTCAAGGACTCTGTTCATTTCAGTAAACAGACAGATGAATATTTGTACTTCTTTTAACAGAGATTTTAGTTCTCGTCCATGGAATAAAATACCTTCCTATGATTTCTGCTAGGAATTTAGGCCATGCTATAAAATTGATCAGCTTTACATATGTAATTCATGTATATTTGAAAGGAAAATAATTTTGTTAGAGGTCTTTTAAAACTGTGCTACTATACATTTAAGACATGTAGTCCTATAAAGATGAGTAATGTGGACCATCTTAAATACTGCAAAAGTGGAGATACAAAATATTTTTTAATTATCGTTCAGAAATATTTAAGGAAAATGTCAGAAGTTTAGGTCAAAGGTCCTTATTACAAAAACTACCAAACCTATTCTCCCTTGAGACATTGAAAAATGTCATATACTTCACATTTCTGACTTTTAATAAAGTCCTACACTGTGTCTCATGTCTTTTAGAAAGACATTACCTCACTTAGAAATTCAGTTTCTAACCTGTGTTATGTATTTAACTGAGGAGTGGCACATTATATGAGATACTTTAATATCAGAATGTTCCTAGCTCACACCTAAGGAGCACAGTATCAATTTTAGTAGTTTATTAATCTGCTGGCTTCTTTCAAATGGACAATAGTGAAATGTAAACAGTAAGTAGAAAGTAATCTGCACTTCCATAAATTCATGATGTGACTGTTTATTGGTTTTGTTTTTCAGCAGGTCTGTGTGATATTAGTGAAGGCAGTGTAGTCCCAGAGGATCGCTGCAAATCTCCAACTTCTGGTAACTGTTTTCTGTTTCATTACTGATCATGAATGTATGTAAACCACAGTGGCATATCAGTTTTTTTACAGATAAACAATTGAAATATATCAACAAAAAACTGTTGTCACATATTCATTCTTAAAACCATAACTGTGTTCTTTGCATTCTGATTAAATGAAAAGAAATGCAGCTTGTGCTAGATAAAAGTACATAACTTTTACCTGATCAAAATCATATAATTGTTTACTTTGTAATATTTATATTTTCAGAGAAAATACATTTACTTCTTCTTAGTGAGATCAAATGTTTTAGCTACATACAATCTTTTTTTTTTTCCTCTTAGGCACTCCCGGTGTTGTCTAGGAGAGTAGAGTAGAGGCAAAGAAACATTGCTCTTACAGTCTGATTTTCTGTAGTCACTGAATAATACCTATTTAAATTTAGGAGAGTTTTTTTTCCCTTCTAGCACTGGGTAAGAACCCAGGGCCTCTGGCCTGCTGCCACTGAGTTGTATTCTCACTGAGTTATAGTCCCAACTCTACTTATTAATGTTAAAAAAGATTTTTTGGACTTATAAATCTGGTGATAACTATAGACAGAATAAAGGTAGAGTTTTGCTTTTGATCTTTTGTTGATACCTTTATAGCTTTATTAAGCAGTTCTTTCTTATCCGTGAGTCTGTACGTGATCTACATATTTTAGCTGATTTTAAGAGATTAAAAAGATTTTGAATTAATTATATTTTAGTGGATTGAACCTTTGCTAATAGTTAGTAAAGTTAACTTTGTTGTTTTAACTACTGTATTTCTTAAATTGTTCTGGCTAAGAATTTTTCATCAGTTTTCCCCAAAAAAGATTATCTTAATATAAATAAGGGTTTTTAAATAGGTTTTTACCCTTCCAAAGCTAGTTTTTCTCTCCTGGAAATAACCATAGAAATGGAAAATACTGTGAAGGGTATTTTATATGCCCAGGTTTCAATTTACCATTTTATTAGATCTCAGACTAAAAAACTTTTTGTAGTATTTTCGTTTTACAATTATATTTTCCCAATAATGCACAAGCTGATCATTTCTTTTTCTAAAGTTAGAATTATCTACATTTTTTTATACTTCACATATAAACTTATTCACTAAATGAATAAAACATAAAGACACAGGAAGCACATCAGACTCCTAGTAGTAAATCTTAACCTTAGTAGAATAAAGTTTGATTAAATGATATGAAATGAGTAGTTGTTTTTGGTCTCATAGGACTAGTGTTATTTCCAAATTTAGAAATAATATCTTTGCATTGTTAATTGTCTTCCTGCAGTTACATGCAGTACAGTTCTGCTCTTCTCACCTCCCAGAATCTACCCGAATGCAATTGTCGGGCAATATATTAAGGATGTAAGTCAAACTGGGTACGTTAGACATGAAATATTAAATGACCATCAAGATTGTTTTAATAAGATTCAGCCCAAATAAATACTTATTTTTATCCTATACCAAACTTTCAAGAAGTAGGTATAGTTATCAGTTCACAATAACTAAAGAAGAGATAATTGTAGACAGACTTCCAAAAAGTAGGTACCTCTAGCAACTTAGGCTAACAAAAGAAGGGGTAACTGTAAATAAATATACAAGAATATATAAACACAGGCATAAAAATGCCAACATACATACAGGTAAGAAGTTCTCCAAATTCATTCCTCTTCAGACAAGAAAACTTAAAAATAGTTTAACATTTTAAAATATATTTTGCTTTCAGTCATGTGAAAAGACTTAAGTATGATTTTAATGTGCAGAAATTCATATGACACTATTGTTTCTATCTTGCAGAGGAAAAATTGTGACCTCAAAAAATCATTGCTAAATTATGACTTCTTATCCTTAAAAATAGGAGTCTTATACAGTCTTTAGTTATAATCTAAAAGATTTAAGAGCTCTCTAAATTATTGTGTTCATTTCTACATATCAAGAAGGACTTTTTCTCTTGAAGTCAAACTTTTTAGGTAATGATTGTATCCAAAAGATGTTTCAGATTTCAGTCATGCATTAATACTAAAAGCATTAAATAGAAACCAGAATGAAATTCTAACAACCCCTTGTAACAGTATACTATTACAGCTTGGTTGTCTTTCTGTACTTGTTTAAAAATAGTTAACAGTAATTTTTGCTCTCGTGGGCTGCTTGGCTTACCTTACTTGGTACATACATACCTTTTTATTTGCCTTCTTCCTGTGAGTATCCTAATTGTGATATAAGGGAATAATTTATTATCATTCATTCCTTTCACCCACACATGCAAATTCTTCTAATTTGAGATGGTTAGAATAGAATAGATGGAATGAATTTAAGGTGAATCAAAAGGTGAAGCAAAACAAAAGGATCATGTCATTAAAAACTTGAAAATTAGTAACTAAGTTGCTAGCTTCAAATATTTTTCAGAAATGGATAAAATAGCTAAGTGATATACATTTTAAAACCAATATAGTTGGTATTTATGGGAAAGGAAGAAATTATAAAAGTGGGTTGGAAGTCAGATTCACTCCTTAATCACTAAGATGAAGACCAATACTATATACACCTACAAAGTCGTACACCTCTTGTTAAAATCAGTGTGTTTACTAAAAATTAATTCATAAGATGGATGAACTTTCTTGAGAACTTTTAAAATCCCATAATCAAGATTTGTGATTTCAGGTTTAGCTAATCAGTATCAGTCTTCAGAAAACATGAGAAAATACAAGCAATAAATACAATAGTTTTCTCTTTCCATTTTTTAAATAAACGAATGATCTCTCTGAAAAAGAAATTAATTCTACCTACCAAACTTGTACGTGAGTTGTCTCTGGTCTTTATTTCAAAGAACTCAGATTATTTCAGATTGTTTCACTGAGTACATTAATGATGAAAAATTTTTGAAGAAAAGTATATATTATGTTAATGTGATTAAAAAATGTGTTAGGTGATTTTCAATTGTAAGGCTACACATCCTTTGATGTAAATGATGCCTTGACAATTTGCTGTGTGTTCCAGGAAAAGCAGTAAGCATAGATACTACTTGTGTCTGTTTAATTATAGTGATTTCATAAATTTATTCAAGTAGAATATACTAAAAACAACTCTAGAAGCTTTTCATAAGCTCTTGTTTACAGAACTTATGATAATCAGTAGTAAATATTTTCAGTTAACAGAAATGTAAATGTGCTTATTTTATTTACAGCCTATGTTACCTGTTCTTATTTTGAAAACATCATCTTTATAAATATTATCATATATGTTATCTTGCTAAACTAATATGAAATCTATCAAAACTAGTGTTAATAATACCTTTTTGTACATTCATGTGTCTGTCTGATATCAGATGACAGTAACATCTTAAAATACATGCAGCAAACCATGACCATTATATTCTTTAAATCTTAGTTATATGTAAATGTTAAACAAGTATACATGTTTCTGTTTCTGAAAATTTTACTGACCTTAATGTTACTCATTTTCTTTTTTTTTTTGGCATTTTATCACTGAGCTGTCGCTTTTTCCATATTTATTTTTGAGACCATATCTTGCCAGATTGCCCAGGCTGGGCTTGACTTTGTGACCCTCCTGCCTTACACTTGGGTCCTGCCCCAGGAGCTGGGGTTACAGGCGTGCAAGACTGTGCCCCAGCATGTGGTATGTTTTGATAAGGAACATACGAGACTCTGTTAATACTAGTTAGCAAAAATAGCATAAACTTTTAGATATAATCTTTTAAAACCACTACAAAAGTAATTAGGCTGCGCCTGGTGGAGCAAGCCTGTAACCCCAGCATTCACTCAGGAGGCTGAGGTAGGAGGATCGCTGTCAGTTCAAGGCCAGCCTTCACTATGTAATGAGACCCTTCCTCAAAAAAATTTTTTTAAAGTAATTTGCTTCTGCCAGTGTTGACAGGTTTTACTTGGTCAGAGAACATCAAGAATATTTGCCACCTGGCCAAAGGAAAGAAGTGTGGTTTTTGACTGCAGAGACATATAGGTGGCAAGTTTTGATTTTTAATTCATTAGGATTCAGAATTTTACAAGATTGCTTTTAAGTACACAAAGGAAAATTTTGATTTACTTTTAATCATGCCCATTCATTCAACCAATACTTACTACAGATACCTACATAAAAAACACTCCATTGATAAGAAGACACAAAAATTAATCAGATGTGGCCTTACTTTGTAAATATTCCTGTCCATTAAAGTCATATGTATGTAAATTTAAGAAACTAAATTATTAACATGAGAAGTACATGATATAGTGTTACAAGAATTCAGGGGAGGGCAAGTGATTTGAAGCTGGATAGATTGTGAAAAATTCAATAAATTAGATATACTGTTAAAGTGTTATTTTTATATATTCTATAGCTTTTACATGAAGATTTTTATCAAATTATTAAAGAAAAATTAGAGTTAATATTATCCTAAAGTCTATCATGAAAGATAGTATACTACTGATTGCTATGCTGTAATATTATCAGAATTGGTATGAACCACATTAGCGCTCTCCGCATGTGGGCAGCAGCGTGGGAACTTGCTTAGAGGTTCCTGGAGTCTGTGCTCTCTGTGTACGTATTTGTGACTGACTGTGTCTGTTCCTTCCATTATCTTCACTGTATAGGTTCTTCATCTCCACACAATTCAGATGATGAACAAAAAATGAATAATTTTATAGAAAAGGGTATAGTATCTTAATTTTAAAGTATTTTCTTTATGTTTAATTTATTTGCTTTACTTTGAATAGATTTTGACATTTTATATCAAAATATTATTTTCAGTGAAGACCAAAAGCAGAAAGTTTTCCAAGATGGTAGCCAGTGATATAGGTAGGAAATAGAAATTTCTATTTTGTTTCTAATCCTTGCTATATGCAATGCTAACCCAACACCAGAAAATGATCCAAAGCATTGCATTTTGTATGTTTTAATTTTTTATTCTTTTGCTAAATAATAATCTCTTGGGCTGTGTCTCTTCTAAACTTATTGGGCCAATAATTACTTAAAATCAGTTAAATTGGGTTTACAGTTCTTTCTGTGACTTGCATTATGAATTCTCTTAATTTTAATATTTGCTTTATTGTAAAATAAAGCAGGGTTCAATTTATACTACACATAGCTAAATTTTACGCAAATCAAGCTTTGAAGTAAGCTTTTCTTTATATCTTCCTTTTTTTTTTGTCTTTACTCAATTTTCTCATATTTTAAAGACACTAAATTTCAGGAAAATGGTTTTCTGACATTGACTTTTTATCTGTAATCTATACCACTTTTGGGTTAAGTGAGAATTTTCTTATATCCCTCCACATCACAGATAAAAATATTTTACTCCTTCTACATGTTCTTGTGGTTGTGGATATTCTTTGAAATGTATTACTTTGTCCAAGGATCTCAAAGTTTAAAACGGAAAGAGAAAATGTGCAGTCAAACTTTAAGAGGATAAATTAGGCATAAATTAGATGTTCTTTTTTTTCCTTGGTCACAAAAATTTAATATTCTTCAAAGTCTTTTTAAAGGCTTGAAAAAAACTTATTGAAGAGCATATATTGATTTTTTATTTAAATCAAATTTTTAAACAGTTATTACATTGATTTCCCTCAAGACTTCTGCTACATATTCCTTAAATTTAATTAAATTAAAGGAACTTATTGGGCAGCTAGAATAACTTCGCTTTTTTTTTCATTGATAAAGTTCAAGATATGGTTAAATTTTCAAAAATTCTTAGATGTGACATCTGCATTGTCTACATGTTGTAAATTGAACCCTGTGTAGTCATATTATTGGTGGCTATTAGCCTCTCTGGTTATTTTTTAAAATAAGGTGGTTTATTTTGGGGCAAAGTGTTTTTTATTTAAAGAGAATCAGTCATTTATCTTTTATGTTTATGTGTTTTGTAAGTGAATTTGTTGGTAATAGCTTAAATCACTTTATGTGCTAGCACTGTAACATAATATTTTTTAACCATATTCCTTTATATTTTATTTTGAGAATACATGAGAGGATCTTTTGTTGTCACATAATATAAAAATTAGAAAGGACTTTTCTACATGTATTTTACCAAATAACTTTTAGAATTCAATTACCTAGAAATTTTATTTTACTTAAAGGGTCTTTGATACATAATGAAATTTGTTAAATTCATTTCTCTGATTGGTTTTTAATCCTGAGGTCATATTTAACATATTATATATGTCAAACAGCTTCCTATTTTTTTGTGTCTTGAATAGGATATGTGATTTGAAATACTTGAGCTTGACTTCACTAACAAATCTGTCAGGGCTGAGAATATTATTGGAAGGATAGTTCTTTGATACCATTCTTGATTTCTTTTCATGTTACTGGTGCTAGTTTCTATAGTTATTTTTTGAGAAACATGTTAACTTTACTTTTTAAAATTATGCTACTCCATAAGTACGGATATTTATTTTTGACCTTCTGAACATTGACATTTCCATAATTTTATATATAATTTTCTTTTCAGTTGGAAGTTTTAGTGTGTTTTTTAATCCAAGGATTTGCTTAAGTATGGAAAAGCTAATATCTCAATTTTTTCTTTTTACAAATGGAGACTGCCCAATTTTAGATTTATCACATTTTCATTGCTGAAAATAAGATACCTTTATTTGTCTCTCTACAATAGTAACTAATCTTGTAATAAGAATTATCATAAAATATGCTATTGAAAACATAAAATGTCAATGAGACATTGTAAGAAAATTCATAGATCTTCTGAGGACCTCTGTCAAGGCTGATGTTTTCTGTGTAATGTTGGGTTGGCAAAACTACTCCTGTAGGAACCTGTGAGCACTCTGAACTCTCTGTGTTTCCAGTCACACAATCTCATATTTGCTAAAAAGTGTCCTGCAAGTTCTGAAATTACCACCTTTCTCTACGTTGATTTACTAACACAGCTTTTTGTTAGGTAGTTAGTCAGTGACCTCTTAAAAGAAAGCATAACAATTAGATATAGGAGCGCCACAGCTGGCACTGGCGAAAGGGCCGCGCTGTATGGCAGCAAATTGAATGCCTCCATCCCTCAGTTTCACTTGTTCTTTGTGAATGCTGCTTGTGGTGGTGCAGAATGTCATTCACACTTAATTTGGGGTATAAGGCTAATTTTGTCATCAAAGTATGTAAACATGGGTCTTTCAGACCCATATTTGTTCTTTAGACTATTTCTATGGATGAATTATTCATTTTAATTTTTTGAGTTTTGTTACATTAAACAATGAGTACTTAAACAGGAAAAAAATCACAAAAATAAAGTATTGATTTTTAAATATTTATTGTTTAGGGCTGGGGATATAGCTCAGTGGAATAAGTGCCTGCCTAGCAAGCGCAGGGTCCTGAGTTCGATCCCCAGTACCGCAAAAAAAAAAAAAAAAAGGTTAAGGTATTGTTTATAAAAAAGCATTACAAATTTTCAACATCAACTGTTTTTTGGTGTGCTAGCTCTACAAAAAGAACATTACAAATTCTTATATGAGCTACAGTGAAAATTTCAATTGAACTTTACAAAAGAAGTGCACGTTACCTCACTTATCACCCTAAGGCATCCTGCACACACGACAATAGCACATTCCATATATGTATGTTGCTTACTCTGACAGCACATGGATTTTGCTTTACTGGCCTTTTTGTAGGACTTACTTGACATCTCAGTGGTCTTGCTGTTTTATCAGGAGGTTTTCACTTTATTATACTGTGTGTATTTAACAGGAGCATAAAATATCAATAAAGTATGAAATGCTTAATATACATTGTGCTTTTAGAATAAAAATCAACATTTTCATATCAGCTGTATACTTGTATACAAAATCGAAATGACAACATCAAAAATAAGTTCCTGTATTAACTACAATGAAAATACCAGTGGAACTCTACCAAAAAAATGAGCATTGCTTCAACTGTCACACCCAAAGCAGTCTTCACACATGACAACTGTGTGTTCCATGCATGCATCTCACACTGACAGCACATGTGCTTAGCTTTCTATCCTTTGTTTCAGTCTTGTTACCTCTCTTCTCTTCCTCTTTTGTCAGGAGCTTATTACTATATTGTACAACATACCCTTAGCAGGGAAATACGCTATCAATAAAATACAATATCAAATATAGAATGAGTGATAAGAATAGACATCAACATTTTCATGTCAGCTGTTTCCTTATAAAACGTAAAAGATAACATCAAAAATAAAAATCTGTGTGAATTATAATGTAAACACAAATAAAAGTCCACTGTAGAAATAGGCTTTGTTTCAACTGTCCACACCTACTACCGTCTTCACATGTGAACTGCATGTTCCATACACAAATATCACTTACAGTGACAGCATGTACGTTTTGTTTTCCTGTACTGTCTTATAGGGCACAGCTGACATCTTTTTGGTTTTCCTGTTGTAGTAGGTCTTCATGATGCTGTGCATGCCTGTTCACCTGTCAGCGCACCAGCGTGCTCCACAATTTTTTTGCATAGTTCCCTGGCAGAAACATTTTGTTTTCCCTCTGCTGTGAATGATCTCTTATGAGCTCCAGTTCTAATCCTCTAAGAAAATTTCTGTGTGATATTTTGCACTTGTTATTTTCTTTGTGAACTATCAAACTATTTATGCCATACATTTAGAGTCAAGTAAAACACAACCATTGGCCAATGTGTTGTTTTTAAAGTGACATCATAGTTATATAACTCATCAGCAACATCAGTTCCACCTTTAGTTTTGTTGCAGAAAGTTTTCATCTCAGGCCTCCATTTTGTAGAGGTTTCTCTGTCAATATTTCCATCATGGTGCAATGTTGACATCAGTAGTAGCAGTTTGTTTTTCTTTGCCATATAGGAGGCCAGTGTTACCTTTCTGCAATCCAAAGATTGTATTATACGTTTCTCTGTTTTGTAACATTTGATTTGAAAGACAATTTGTGCTCCGTTAGCAAATGTAACATCAATTGGAAATGGGTACACCAATTGTCAAATGTCACATTCCGATTAGTTTGGAAGATGAGTAACAAGGCTTTTCACAACATCATTCAGTTTACTATTATACAACTAAGGACCTGATGGCTGAGTTTGAGGATAAATATCTAAATTGGAAGCATAATAAGTCTTCACATTTACAAAGACTTAAATTTTTATGCCATATTTTGACCCGTCACTTTTTAATAAGTCTTTAACAATTCCTGCAATCACTGAGAAATCCCTGCTAAGAACAGCAGACCTATGAATGTTTTTAATTCAACTGGCAAGGTGTCATAATAAACATATTTTTGAGTATGGCTGTTGGTGCACACAGAATGTTTTACTTTCATTTCAGCCTGTGTATTTCACAGCATCTTGTAGCATTTCGTCTGATACAGTTTCCAACACTGAATGGCAGTGCTGGCGTTCTGTCCAATGCCTTTCACCCCTGCCAAGACTCTCACTATATTTTTGGACCTAGTTCTAACTAGGACCATTTCATTTGGTTGCATGGCCACTTTGCAGCATTTCACTTAGTCAAACGTGTACTCACATTGCTGTTTTCTTCATCATTGGAGTCAAGGAGGTCTGTGTTCCCTGTGTCTATATCAGTCGATTCTTGTTCCATTTCACTGTCACAGGAACTTTGGTTCACGTGGCCAGTGTGAGTCGTCATTGTCATCGTTACATGTGTGATGAAGATCGCCTTCATCATCCATGCACGAGTGGTCTGATGATTCACTTGTGACCTCCTCCACAACTTCCAAGTCTGGTTTTTCATGTGCCATTGCATGGAACTGAGCTACCTCTACCAGAAAAATCAAAAGAAACTTTTTTTTTTAAACAAATCCTGGAGTGGTATGGATACTCTATAATACTCAGGTAAACATATGCAAAACAAAATTAAATGGAGCGTAACGTGAATAAGAATCCCATTTTGCCACTTCTGTATGTGTGTGCACACCTTGCTATTTGTCATAGTAAGTGGGTAAACACATAGATTTCTTCCTGGATCCCTCAGAGAAAGGTACTAAGATGCACAGCTCAGCTACTGTTGCTCTAAAGTACAAATTTACAATAGAAAAATAAGGGCTAGGCCCGCAGGACCCAGGATTAAACAGTTTAACCCAGTCATAGAAACTAACATTATTTTTTTATGTGAGAGTACAGCTGAGATAGCTGACACCAATAATTTTTGTAAATGTACATATTCATTATTTTTCTGGCATTGCATTACCCCTTTATAAATAATTTTTCCTCATTTAATCCAGTCGCTAATTTCAGCAGGCTAGTTATTCTTACTTTGTTGTTCAGATAAGGGAATTGAGTACAAATTAATCTATTACAAATGACAGAACAGAATTTTTACCCAAGTGGCTTGCTCCAGTGTCGTCCTCTGTGCTACTGTGCTGTATTTCTTTTTGTGCAACTTGAGGCTCCAGGGATTCAAAAATAAATCATTGTGTGATTCATAATTAGATAATCTAGTTATGGTCCTGCCTATGTACCCGGTAATCTGGAGAAAAGATGGTTCATACTAAAGTCTGTCCTAGTCCTATGTCCCCGATGTTACCTTGGTATGTCTCACTCAAGAATACAGTGCCTGAAAATCTGCTGTCCTCAAAGACAAACTTGAAAAGGATAAGTAGAGCAAACTATGGAGTGCCCTATGCCATCTACCCAGGCTGAGGTTTCACAGATTGCTTTCTGATTGGCAGCTAAGTCAGGCGGAAGAGTCTGACAATGCTTCCTTTCTCATACATGATATTCTTAGTTTTGCAGCAAACATATCATGTAATGCAGTTAACATCATCTGCAAAGAAAGTTACTTGTAATATAAACATAGTGCTGTAATTTATTTTGCCTGCTTACACCTTACGATGTTTATGTGAGTAAAGTCTTAATGACCAGCTTCCAAAATCAGTAACATTTCCTGTACTGTTAGCAATTTCTGTAAGTCACTTAGAGAGGAAGATTGGTTATAATTTATTTACTCCTTATAAAAATTTGAAAGTAAAATTCTGAAAAGCTTTTAGTTATTTTAACATTATATGAAATAGTTCTTCAATATCTACTTTCATTGAAAGATATTAATCAAATTTTTCATTATATAATTATGAATAATATATGTCCATATGTTAGCATTATTTGGTCAATTTGAAAGTGCATGATTCACTTTTTCTAAAGGCTCCTAACTATTTCATTATGACTTTATTTCATGCTGAAAGTAGATTTCTCACTGGATTTCATAGTCTGTGACATGACCCTTGTTGTGTTTTATTACAAATTTCTGTTCAGAAGACATGATTACCAAGTTGCCTTATTACATGAAGCTATGAGGTAAAAGTAATACTAAGAAATAAAACATAAAGAGTCAAAATTATAGTGATTTAAGAGTGCTTTGCTGAGCAAATAGAAATAATAGCTCTGTTTAAAGGACTCCTCCTAAACTGTAACCACTACACTAGATAATTTTTCACATGGCATTTATTTGTTAATATAGCAAAGATTATACCACTAAGGCTCTTTATAGCTTTCCAGTTCTGAGAGCATATTATTTGGGTCATAATTAATTCTTAGCAAAAACCAAAGTAATTTTTCAAGTCAATTTAAATGAAAAAAGCATTGTTCACTAGTCCAAGTGCTATTTTTATTCTGTTTGCATGAGTTCCAATGATTCTTTTTAAAATTAGTGTTCTAGTACTGCAAAAATCCATTGACATTTTATTCTAAATCATGAACTTGTTAAATCACATTATTATTATTATTATTATTTTAAAGTAATTCTTACTCCTTTGTTTTTTAAGAAAAGAAATTGAGTCTTAGAGAAGTTTAATGGCATATCCCAAGTAATACCCTCTGGTAATGACCTGATGAGAGCTAGAGCCTAGGTGCCTTAACTCTTACTTTACATATGTCTTCACTGTAATGTGAAGACTTTATACTTCGTATCCAGGCATTCACTTTTTCTTCCTCTTGTGATCACTTTTTCTGGTACTGTTTTCCCACTTCCTTCATATTTATGAGAAGAAAAATAAATTCATAGAAGAATTCATTTAGAATTTGGTACCTTATCCATTCTAAATGAATTCAAATTAATTTAGAATTTGTTGCCATGTGAATGTAAAGTTGTGTATCAAATTAATTAAGTAGTGTTTTAAGATATGACATTTTTTTATTCATTGTAAAACAAAATAGCACTGATATTTCTACATTATATTCCCCAATGTAATGTGATTACTGAATCTATAGAAGCTCACCATTATATTTCAGCTCACAAAGTAACTTTTGAAAGAGTAGCAGCTCATCTAGAAAGAGAAGATGAATGTTCAATGATATCTTTACTGGTAATTTGTTTTATTTTTTTAAAGGAAGAAAGGTTTATTTAGCTCATGGTTTGTAGAGGTTTCATTTTATAATAGGCTGGCTCCAAGGCAGGGCGGCACATGGCAGAGGGACAGCAGTGGTGGAAGACAACAAAAGCAGAGAGAGATTGAGATTGACTGGTAATTCTGATATTTCCAAATCTGAAAGGAATTCCTTACCCTCAGTTGGTCAAGACCTAAATTTTATAGGCAGATAGTTCAAAACCATTATACAAGGCCATGTTCCTGTAACAAATCCTTTTCTTTTTCAGGATGATTAAAATCTGAAGAGTATTGACATATTGCATGTTCAGATTTAAATTTTATTTCTGAGCGCATTTTCTGTCAAGTGTCATAATAAATAATCTTGAAAGCCTTTTTGTGTTCTATATTCTGGTTCCTGTGTGCACATTTATCTTTCTCTAGAACCATCTTTCTCTTAAAGGATTTATGGTGATTTTTCTATCTAGAAATAGCCTACTGTTTGATTCCTAATAAAACTGGTACTACGTTACTGAAAAATATTTTGTCAGAACTTCTGTAAATGTGGCAACTTTCCTTTTATCGTTATTTATTTTATTGGTTTGTTAGGACTGCTATTGATAAAGTACAACAGAAATTTATTTTTTTATAGTTCTGGAAGCTGGAAATCCAAGATAACAGTATCAGCAGGTTTATTTTCTTGTGAGAGCCTTTTCCTTGGCTTATAGATGGCTCTTTCTTCGGTGTGTTCCCATCCCACCTTTCTTTCATGACTGTGTTTGCTCCACTGTCTGTGGACACTTCCTTTCATAAGGACACTGAGTCAAACTGGAGCCCGACCTAAAAATTTCACTTTCACTTAATCACTTCTAAGGACCCTGTTTACACATATAGCCACACTGATAGGAATTAAGGATTAGAGCCTCCACATGTGAGTTTTGAGGAGAACACAATTCAGCCCTTACACTTATAATGTTAGTAGTTATTATATTTAAGATGTATGTATACTTTTTGTCCTGTGGAACCTTCTTTGTAAGATGTTGTAAAGAGATTGACAAAAGCTGTAGGAATTCAAAAATGTAAAGGTTTTGTTATAAAAAATTATTTATTAGAAAATATTAACATCTCTAAAATTTTCCTTCATTAAGGTAATGAATACATGTTCTGTGGATATTTCTAAAAGTCATCTTTTTTATCAAAAGACTTATGTTTATTTTACACCGTGTCCCTTTCTTTAATTACATTTTATTTATGAAAAAGTTAGCTTCTTTCTATAGAACTAAAGGTCCAGTGACAGTTTCTGTTCATTCATTTATTCACCTCTTGCATTGTTAAACATATTTAGTGCTAGACATATACACAGATGCAGTGTTTCGCAGGATAACATTTCTGAACTCAGGAATTTTACTTCTAATATGGTAAATGGACACAGGTGTTACTAGTCCTAATAGCTATTAAAATAATATAAATGACAAGAGAGCTTCTGCTTCTTGGTCCTCTTTCTCCTTGGAGTCTTTACCATCCTACAAGCTGACCTTTAGGTCCTTTAGCTACATGGTTTAATTTAATATATGTACACTTCAGCATTATCCTTTTGCAAAGAATAGCATTGGACCCCTGCACATGATGAAAAAAGCAGTGTTTTCATTTTATTCCAGTTTGCTTTTCTGATAACTTCATCATATTGTCATAATATGAAGTCTTTTCACCTTTAGGTTTTTACTATACTCTAGGCAGCTGAGGCAAGAAAATCACAAGTTTGAGCTCTGCCTGGGCAACTTACTGACTCTGTGAGATCCTGTCTCAAAAAACAAAAAGCGCTAGGGATGTAGCTCACAGTAAAGGCCTGGTTCAATATCCAGCCTCCCAGACCTGCTCTAAAACCACATTCTCCAAAGTGGAAGTTACAGTTCTGTTTTACTTTCTTTCAAAAAGCTGTGCATAGAAAATGTGTGTACAGTGGATAGAAAAACTGCAGGAAAATTATAAAACATCTGTTTAAAAGAAGCAGTGAGAATCTCCACAATCGAGAAACCTTACAAAGATTTCTCCAGTTTAAAGGACTAAAAATCATCAACTATGATAAAATTGTCATTTATATTACTGTGACCCAAGCAGTCCTTTGCGTGAAGGTTTGTTTGAAAATCATACATCTTTTCTTGGTATTTACTATGGCTTGGACATGGTTGGAGTAGGTCCTCCAAAGTTTCACTAATTGACCAGTGTGGCAATGTTGAGAGGTAGTTGAACCTTTAAAATGTAAGGCTTAACACAAAGTAATTAGGTCACTGGGGTGCTGCCCTCCCAAGGGATTTGTGTAGTGTTTGGGGGACTCTGGTTAGTTCCCACAAGTATGAGTTACTATGAAAAAGCCATAGATCCCTCTAGCTTCTTTTCTCGCCATGTAATCTCTTCTCACATACATTCACGTACCACTGTTAGGCCATCACTCTTGAGTTCCTCACGAATGGCAGAATCAGTAGGTCCACTCAGTCTTGGACTTTGAAAATGTGAGCTAACTAAGTCTCTTATTTACAAAGTAACCAGCCTCTGGTATTTTGTTAAAGCAGTTTTCCTCACCAGTTTCCCTCAGATTTAGGAACCCTTTGCCATTGTTCCCATTGTTTCTGCCCATAAAAGCCTAGTTTGTACTCTGCAGTGACAAACTTTGAAAGCAAGGAATATACTGCCCCTTGGGGACAAAGGCTGAAGAAAACAAGTGAAGAAAAGAAAACACCTTGTCTTCCAGAAACTCCTGTGCCTTCAGCTTGAAGGCCACAGTGAAACCTGAGCAACATCAAGGCACGAGCAGAAGTTTCCTGATAAATGTAAGGAAGTAAGTTGACAGGGTAACCAGGTTGACAAGTGCTTCTGAGAAGTAAAAATGTCAACATCATAGAATCAGTGGATAAAATCTACAACCCTCTTTTAACAAAACTATGCCAAAGTACAAGAAATGAGTTACAAGGGCTGACTGAAAAGGTTCTCCAGAGATGAATCTGCCTCTTTTGGACCTGCCATCTAGGAAATTGACAGACTTGCAAACAAGAAGTCACGGAAGTGGAAAGATGCAGACTTTTATCCTAAAGTCTAAACATTAATGTTTACAACTTTCTACAGAAAATGATAATATTGGTCAACATAAAGCAACCTATCATTCCAAGAAATTGAACAAGGGTTCCAAGAATGTGATCCTGAGAGAAAGAAAAAAAGTAAGCCCCAGGTCTCCCAACTGTTTGAAAAATATGGTTATTCCCTTTGAGACAAAGTCACGTAAGAGTAGACAACACTCCTCAGGGGTGCCCAAGTGGAGTTGCACTGAGCAGGGAGACAGACTGTGAGTCGAGGCTGCTAGAGTGAATAGAATTTGTGGAGCTAAGAAAGGAACTGTTCCCATAAGAATTGCTAGAAGTTTGTGGGAATTGAAGCCAAGTCTGGGAAATTATACTTTAAACATATATTTGAAAAGAACTGTTCTTCTTCAGTAATCTTAGGTCTACATCTTGAAGTTAGAAAAAATTCCAAATGAGGAGGAGTGGAAGCCAACATTTATTGGTGATCATCTGTCGCTTCTGTACAAAAATTTAGAAGGGTGTTTACTTACTCTTCATGGTTATTGCTGATTGGCAGGATGTTGGGTGATGTCTTAAAACTTGTTTTTTCTTGCATTGTTTTAATTCTTTATAATGAAAATACATTATTTTTATAAAGGTAACTTTGTAAGTCTAGTTTACCTGTTTTAGATATCTATCTAGCACACAACTGCTTCATGAAATTTTTCAGGAATCACACTAAAATACACAAAGTGAAGAAAAATGTGGTTATTCCTTTTGAGGGAAAGTCACATAAGAGTAGATGGCTACAGCCCGAGTCCCCAGGCCCACTTAGGCTAAGCCGTGCTGGATCCACAGTCCTGCCGCTTGTCAGTTAACATGCGCTTAGATAAATGCTTCATCATACAAAGTAAAGAAACCCTTTAAAGACACCTCATAGCAAAAGTTTTAATCCCAGGGATTTAAAATCCCTTCCATTGCTCCTTTTCCCTCATCTTCCTCCTACTCAAAAGCATACACTTAATAAAATTGAGAAGGAAACCTAGTGACATTCTTGGCAGAAACCTGTGTAGTCACTGGAAGCATCAACAGAACCATTTCCAATTGATAAGATTTTTCTAACATTATTTAAAGAAAAACAAGTTTGTTGGTATTTTTTAAATCACTAAAGTTATTTTTCTTTGCCATGTTTACCTATACATTGAAATTAGTTTTTGAAATGAATTTGAAAGGTTAACCTTACTCTTGTCTTTAAATTTTTCTCCATTTCCTTGTTTTAGATTACTGGGAATATTACCATAGACTTAGAATGAAGGGCCATTAGCTTATTTGCAAATGTATTTATAGCATATGTGTGCAGTGTTGCATCATCTATGATAACTTCTATACTTAGTAATAACTGTTGTCTGTTACGTCTTTCTGTGTCTCAGGTATTATGCCTAATTCTTTGCTTACATCCATGTTACATAGTCCTCATAACTGGCTTCATTTCCTCAGATAAGGAAATTCGGTGTTGAGAGAGGCAAAGTAATTGGCTGAGTAACTGACTGAGGTAGACTCAAACTCAAGTTTGGTTTGATTCTGACTGCAGTCCTAATTACTCCATAACATACTCCAATTCCTGTTTTTCTTCACTTATCCTTTTCCTCCCTCCTGATACTGAAGCTTGTTCAAGAATTGGTATGTGTGCGTGCATGCACGCACATGCTTACTGCATATACATACTGCACTTAATGAATTTGTACTGGTTCTTACCATAAACTTGTAGCTTAGAGACCTTACATCCAAAGTGAAGTCCACAGACTAACTAAATTTGTGTCTTCTGGGAGCTTGTTAGAAATGTCTCTTGGACCTTAGTCTACACTTAGAGTGTGCATTTCAAGAAGATCCTGACATGATTGGTATAAACACTCAAGTTTGAAAAGCACAAATCTGAAAGCTCCAAGTACCTTGAACAAATCAGACTAGTAGGATGTATAGAGGTAGCATGCATACCACCAGATTCTAAGAACTTCATGCCAGGTCTATCTACTTCAACCGGATGGTACATATGTTTTATAGATACCACTTACCAGTCTGCGCTTATTGTACCTATGGTGCTTGGTATAAACCTCTGGATTCTTTCAAAGTGTACAATACTGCCTTTTAGGATACTGTTTCAGAGATATCTTCTAATTTTAAGGGCGCTACGTATCAAATATGGTAGCTATGTATGTGAGATCAACTAACTGTAGATTTTATTTGGCTATTTCAGTTTCACATTACATGTAACTATTGAAATTTCTAAGTTTATGAAAATGAGATGACTGATGTGTGAATGTGACCCATTGTTGTTTATCATAGGATACTAATTAGATTAATGAAGGTTTGAGATTTTAAAAAAGTGCCATCCTCCTTCATCCCTTTCCGGTCTGCCTAATGCCTCTTTCCTAACACTGGATTTGTCATTTTTTTAGATGTGGAAGTTATGTACTATGACTGGATTTCTCTTTGTTTACATGGCGCCCTTATGGATTAGCAGGGTCTGTGCTTTAAATATCTCCTAACAGTCCAAAGTTTAACCTAGTGTATGCATTCATGTATTAACAAACATACTCTTGAAATTTCACCTAGGGAGCACTAGTCTGTTACGCATGCACTACCACTAACATAGTAGACATAGTCACACAACCCCTAACTTTAAAGTACTTCCCAGATTAAGACAATAACTGATTTTGAGGATGGAAAGTGAATTCCATTAGGCTTTTTCATTAGCTTTTCATTTTTTCTAGTATTACATAAGAAACTCTTTATATAAATACCATAATTTTAAATTAAACATGACTTGTCACAAATATAAAGGGAAATATTAACATCAAGTAATAACTGAATCATATTTTAAGGTGTGATCAAATTTTTTGAATTGGTTATAGAAGTAGGTGTGACTGTTCTGCAAATAAATTTTAAAAACAAGCACAATAACTGAAGGCGAGAAGCTGGAGAGATTTTCTGTCACTTACCCAAGCTTTGCCTGAGACCTCTATTGCCCTCATCTGCCACCTCTTCTTCTAGAAATGACTTTTCTTCTCTCAGAAAAGTCTAGCCCTTTCCTATAAGCTTAAGTAATAATTAAATGTTAAAATGTAAAGGCTTCCTTGAAGTAAGAGCTTCAAGGACACAAAGATACTATATCAAGTAAAGTAAGTACTATAAACTTAGAAAAAGTTGAAATTTAAGATTTTATTTATATTCCTAATATTATTAATCATATTTTAATTATCCTAGTGTCTAGGCTTAGTAATAAAAGTATTCACTTCTATCTTGAAAATCAGTTGGTATTAATCAAAGAATAAAATATTCTTCAAAATTTTAAAAACACATTTTGTTTTTCAGCAAAGATGTCAAGGAAATTAAGCTTGCCTACTGACCTAAAGCCTGACTTAGGTAAGTAAAATAAATGTAAAAAAAAAAAATGGGGGCTGGGGATAAAGCTCAGTGGAACAAGCACTGCCTGGCAAGTTCAAGGTCCTGAGTTTGATTCTCAGTACCAAGAAAAAAAAAAAAAAAAATTGAACTCTCTGTAATACAAAAAAAATCAGAAACTATAAAATTATCGTAATCTAGAGTTTCATCAGAAATTATGTTTTAAATGACTAGAGATTTGGTAATTAAACATCATTTGGTATAGCTTATGGGGGGCTATGTGTGAATCGTAAATATAATTATGATGCAAATCAAACCAAAGCAATACGTGTTCTCACCCCCTCATACTCTGAATCTTAAAAACAGCCTAAGATTGAAATTTGTGCAAAAAGAGCATGTGATTTTCAGTGCTCATGTAGTGTATTACTAGTGAATTCGTACATCATGTGTTTAGCTGCCATCAGTGAGATGCCATGTTTATAAAGTTCCCTTTACTTTAAAAAATAAAAGGCATAATCTGATCCCAAATCTGAAGTTTATATTGTACATTTTTTCCCTTATAAGAGGGCCCAGATTTGTTTTGCTGTCACAGGCTCATAATTTCAGTATCATTAGATACTGCTAATTAATCTAGCCTTAGTTCTTTCAGTATCTTAAAACTCTGAGAAAGCCCATATAGAAATACTTTTAAAATTAGTAGAAAACATAACAACCATTTTTAAGAGTACTGAAATTCACAAATGATATATATACATATAAAATTAATCTAAGTGTATACACCATGCTTGTAGAGGTCTTTATCCAGTTTATGGTTTTGCTTCATGCCCATATATTTTAATGTGTTATGTCCGTTATAATTTCAACTATTATATGCCTTGAATATCTATATCCATGTTGCTTAAGTATTTTTCTTGAAGGCATTTTTCTGCTAAACTATTTTTTATGTGTGGAAATTCTTTGCTATTAATTGTTATACTTTGATCAAGGAATCAAGTGGGTTAAAAACTCAACTGTATTAGTAGATTGAAGTTGTCCTTATGTTATTAAAGCAGTTGAGTGTGTTGGCTTGTCCTGCAGCTCTGGAAGCTTTTGTGAATGGGATACATTTCTGCTTATGGGCATTTATGTTGTAGTGCACTTTCACCATAGCTTCACTATCCTGGAATCCATAATCAATAAGTTGGGAAACATAGGTGTAATTGTTACATTTCTGACATTCTTTTTAAAGTTTCAGCCATAGGAGGCATTCATGAAATTGTAATATACCTTGATATTAGCCTTTTGTCCTGGTTTTTACTCCAAGCAAATTCATCTCGGTATTATGTTTTAATCTGGAAATACAAAGTTGCACTGCATAAAGCCCTCGTGTGGAAAGTAGAGAGTAATGTATAGAAAAAGAATGTTCTAGGCCAAAGGAGTAGTGAGAAAGCATATAGAAAGTAATTCTATATGTTTCTGTCATTAGAACTAGATGAAGGCGTTAGTGATGAATTTTAAATCTGCATTTAGATCTGCCAGAAAAATCGTGTTCAAGTACTTTTTTGTTATCTAAACAGTTTTGAATACTCATTAATAATAACTTTCCAGCTGTATGCTACTGTTGATAAGGCTGTGCAGTTGCCTAACAGAAAATTTTAGACTTGGACACAAATCCTGACTCTTCTGTTTATTGACAGCTTTGTCATCCTGCACAAGCCTTTTAACCTCTGTGGGCTTCTGTGTCATTGTTTGTTAAATTATGATCATAATACTTTTTGAGGTGATTATGTAGATTTAGTAGGTTCTTAAATGCAGAGTCTTATAATGCCGGGCATGTGGTAAGCCTTGCTTAATTGTAGCAGTTGTTATTTCTGCATTTCTTACTAGAACGGTTAAAACTAAACATTCTGTTTGTTTAACTTGCCAGTTTCTAAAACTCAAACTGCAGAGACCCATGACACATAACTGGCTAGGAGGAACTAAGTTAAAATTCATAAACTAATGAGAATGCCAGTTTGTTGTCTGTCAGTTGTAGGTAGGTGATAAAATAAGCAATGTAGATTTACAAAGTTCCTGCTTAATTCTTATTGAATCTATTTTTTCCATATTTTTTATCTAGCCCTAAGAGTTTCTTTGGAGTCTAATTTTTATAGATAAGTTATATAATAAAAATGCATTTGTAGCTTATGGTCTTTAATGGTTAATTCACCCCATTAAAGTAAGACAGTGTTCTGTTGGCCCATGATTTCACAAACATATGGATTATTGTAAGTCGTCCGTTGTAATTTAAGTATATATTGGTACAAGTTTTTCCACAGGTTAGTTTACTTTGAAATTTGTCTAACCCAGTTCCTTGTATCATTATCTCCCATTGCTATCATTAGGAAACAACTAAACATATCTCTGTTCAAATTTTATGTGTATCATTTATTTAGGTAAAAAATTAAATACATTTATCATTGAAAAACGAATTTAAGTTTTCTCTTATTTTACTAAGATAACTTTGGTAGTTGTAAAGAGTAAATAAGTAGATATTTGGAATCATTGTCATGTGAGAAACCTACCCAGTAATGAGCAATTGATTACGGAAAGTTATTTCATTTACAGTAAGTAGTTTAGTCCATTTTCTCTTACTGTAACAAAATACCTAAGGCTGGGAGCCTTATAAAGTGAAGATGTTTATTTAGCTTATAATTCTGGAGATTCAAGAACACAGTACTCGCATTTGATTGGCTGTGGTGAGGGATTTCCTCACATCATGGCGTACTGTGTGGCAATGTGGTAGGAGTGCAGAGCACTCTCCAGTGGCAAGGAAAGAAGCCAGACAGGTTCCAGGTCCAAGTTTGCCCTTTATAACAACCTGTCTAGCGGTAACTTACCAGGTTCTCTCAAAAACTACATGGATGTTCTCTGAGGGTGATGCCTCTCTATGACCTGTATAATAAAAATACAGACCTTCCAGCGGGCCTTCCCTTTGGAGATCCCACCACTTTTCAGCATTCTCACACTGGGGACCGTGCTTCTGGCACATTCACCTTGGGGGACACACTCAGGCCATATTCAAATCATGGCAGTGGTCTTTCCTGCCATTTGTAACAGCAAATACTGTCTGAAGCAAAAGAAAGAGCATTTTAAAAGCCACAGTTAAAAATTACCCTTTTTGTTTTTAGAAATTTTCTTTCCAGAGGCCGGCTATAATCACAGAATTATTACTGGGAGGAATATTTTCAGTTGCAGAATCTAGATTTGATTGCAAAAAGCTCTTGGGGAATTATAACTGGATTCAAGTTCACCTTTCTATTTAACAGTACAAGCTAGCATTTAAATTTTTTTTTTATAACATGAACAGTTATTTCTTGCATTGAAGCACTGAAAGCAAGTAATTTGAAAAGTGACTTATTTATTGGATGTGAGTTGTAGAAGCTTACTGTGAATCTCATTATGTCCTGATGGTACCACAGAAACGCTGATTTTGATACTTGGTTACAGACCTGCCTTCAGTGTTTATTGGATACCTTTTGTATAAGCATGGCCCTGGGTAGAGTTCTGCGCAGTATCGAAATGACACTTGAGACATTTGTGTCCACGTTAGAGCTGAGGATAGGACAAGTCTGGTATCACTGCAGAACAAATGTACTCAGAGTGCCATGGGAGACAGACAGAGCTCTGTGGCTGTGTGTCCTGATGGGAAAGAAGCTGGTTGTAGGAGTCAGGATAAACTGATAGAGTCAGACTTAGCATAACTTTGGTAGGTAGCAAAAAGACTGATGCAAGATACTAGTCAGAAAATCATAAAGAGAACCATAGAAGTTAAACGATTATTTTTGTGGCGCATCCAAGGGCTCACTGTATTTCCACAGTGAGCTGATGAGTGCAGCATTAGGAGATGAGGCCTGGAAGGTAGGTGGAGGGTCTTCTGTGGAGTCTTAAAAGCCTGAGTGAGAGTGAGCAGGACCCACTAGAAGGGGAGAAGCCGCTGTGGCCTTTTTAAATGGAGGTGGCTGATTTGAACTGGGCAGTGTTAGAAGTGAGGCTGAAGGTAGGGAGGGGAGTCTAGGTACATGGTGACATTAGGGTAATAGTAGTTTGAGAATGGAAAAATTAAAACAGAACATTATAATGAATGACAGAAGGCTGGGCCCCCCATCAGGTGTATGGGTAAAACGAAGGAGAAATCAGAGCTGTGGCTTGTTTAAAGGGTTACTTCTTAGGAAAATGGCAGCATCATTAATATAAACAGTGAGACATAATGGAAGAGCCTAGTAAGCATTCAGAATGCAGTTACAAGAAAAGTGAGACTGGTCTGAGATATGCTAGGGATTGACCACAGAGAAAATAGCTGAAGATGAGAGATTCATTAGTGTAATTTAAAATTATTCTTCTCGTTACAGAACTGAGCAAAGATAGCAGTTACACATTTTTCAAAAAATATCTTAGATGAATGTTGCTTATACCTGATATACCTAATATGCTTATACCTAATATACTACTATCTAATGTTATTATACCTGACATCATTCAAGAAAAGTGAAAGCTAAATCTTTATTGTTTGAAGGTATTCCTTAGAATTATAAAAATCTAAGAGGCCTACTTCCAAATACCATTTTTTATAACATGTAGAAAATTAAACAGAGGGTCGCTCTTCTAGTTCTGCCCAGTCATGAACTGTGTTACCAAAGGAAGAAACCACCACAGGAACAGGGTGCTGAAATTAAAAGAGCAGCCGGGATTACAGATATGACATGTTCAAAGCTTCACTGTGATGCGCCTACCTCAGGTCTGCAAAATGGATCTATTCATTTGTATTTTACATGTAAGCAACATGGAAATTTTATTACAGAAAAGTAAATTGAGCCAGGTGTGGTGGCACACGCCTATAATCTCAGCACTCATGAGGCTGAGGCAGGAGGATCGGCGCAAGTTTGAGGCCAGCCTGGGCTACAAAGTGAACTCAAGGCCAGCCTGAACTGCATAGTCAGACTCTGTCTCAAAAAGACAAAAAGACAAAAAAAAAAGTAAATTGATATTTTTCAACTAAAAGAAAATTACAACTAAATATTTGGTTTTTTAAAGATTAACTATTTGATAAGTTTATATCCCAAAAGGTGATATTTTATAACCTGAGCAATCTCACAACATTTTAAATCGTTTCAGACGTAAAAGATAATTCCTTCAGCAGATCGCGGAGTTCCAGCGTGACAAGCATTGATAAAGAGTCCCGAGAAGCAATCTCTGCTCTGCATTTCTGTGAAACTTTCACTCGGAAGGCAGACTCTGCTCCTTCCCCGTGTCTGTGGGTCGGAACCACCCTAGGCACAGTGCTTGTCATTGCCCTGAACCTCCCCCCAGGGGGAGAACAGAGACTTCTCCAGCCAGTGATCGTGTCTCCGAGTGGTAAGCATGCCCTGGTGCTGCACTTAGAGTCCTATGACAGCAGAATTTGCTATGATTTAATTAGAAGGCTTCACTTTTTATTATTGAATTAATCTAAGAATTTTAAAACATAAAGTAAATGGGAATAGTGATAACCTTAGGTTTTTAATAAAGGAATACATGGAACAAAACTTAAAACATAATTTATTTATACAGCCGTTCAAGTTTAATGATTTTTAAAACTCTAGGATCCTTTGTAAAGTGATTAATACATAAGAAAGTTTTAAAAATTATAATAGTATATTCCCAATACCTCAAAATATTATGTCATATAAGCCAAATGGTATGTACTTAGGGGGGGGATAAAACAGAAATGTGTATTTCTAAACATTCTACCCTGGGTTATTTTTAATATCGTAAGTGTGAAATAAGAGCTGTGGCTTGTTTTAAGCTTTGTTCCTTGGGAGAACAGGAGGGTCATTAATATAAGAAGTCTCACGAGAAGATTTTGGTGCTTTGTTTAATGATGTCAGTTTAATTTTGCAAAATAAGACATATCAGAAGAGTTTAGAAAGCTGTTGGGAAGCAGTTCTAAGAAAACTAGGCCAGGGTGTGAAACAGGCTTGGCATTAGCCTCAGAGAAAGCAACTGAGATGAGACAAGTATTGTATGAGGAGAAAATTCCTAATAGCAACTCTAAAGAAGTTCTCCAGTCTTCATGTATTAAATGTGAGATTAGATTTTTTTCCCATGTATATGGAGTTTAGGTCTATAAATAATTGAGAGCTCCTATGTCTGTTCCTGCTCATGTAGGATCATGCATATAGAAACCAATGGGACTTTCCTGGTAAATAGGTCTTGTTTCTATAGTGCACTTTCACAGTTCATAGAATTCAGAATTAAAACATAATTATAACCTTTAATGTTCAGTTCTGAACTGTCTTTACATTAAATAATCTCTGATTTTTTCATTCAGTAAATACCTGAGTATATCATGTATACTTACTTGTTAGATTAAAGTAAAACAGGTTACAGAGTGGTGTTCTCACTAATCTGTTTCTTATTTGTAAGCCACAAATACATATGTAGAAACAAAGAACTTGGAAAGACAAAAATCCGAATGTGGACAAGAATTCTCAGTGGTTAGTGAGACTTGAGGAATTTTTATTTTCCTCTGTCTGCTACTTTGTGGTTTCTATATATTCTACAAGAAGCATCACTTTGTAATAAGCAAAGTTTCTAATAAATACGAATGGGGAAGAATTTAATATAGGTAATTTATTATTATAAAAAGGTATTTATTTTTAAACTTGCAATAAGATCAAATTAGTTGTGAATTTGCTTTGATGCAAGAATAATTTTCATATAGCAGTCCCTTCTCAGTGCTGAACTCTCTTGGCTTTGTATTTAACGAGATGCCTATTTGAAATATGTCAGTGAGAGTTGCTTATGGTGGCACACGCCTGTGATCCCGGCTACTTGGGAGGTGGAGGCAGGAGGACTGCAAATTCAAGACCAACTAAGTGATAGTAAAGAATAACATGAACATTCACTCATACATATACACATATACATATGTATATCAAAGAACATTAACAGGTCAGTGACTCAGGTTATCTGTTTGCAACTATGACACAAGTACTGTTTTCGAGCAGATGGGTTTCTGTGCTGAAGGACTGCGGTGGTCGCGTAGTTCCTTCTTTTCTGTTCTTTTCCCTTCCCTCCTTTCTTCCCTACTTCCTTCCCTCTGTCTCTCCCTCTGTCTGTCCTTTCCTTCCTTCCTGAAAGGTAAAGGCCTGTCAGTTACCACTCTCCTGGGAAACATGCTAAAATCTTGCCAACTATAGGACAAACATTTGAAGTTACTTGGGGCCGTGTTTAGGAAATCCGCAGATTAGGACTCTGTATGCGCTAAGAACGGTTCCTCGCCTGCTGTGCTGACATACGCTGTAATTCCAGCGCTCTGAGTAGCTGAGGATCACAAAGCTGAGCCCGGCCTGGGCACTTAGTGATTTAGCACTTTAGCAAGACCCTCAGAAGGACAAACGGTGCTTCCCAAATTAACTCAGGTGACTTCACAACCTTAAAGCTAGAAACCCTTCAAGTAAACCAAAGTGAAAAATAAGAGTTCTTAGGAAAATCACTAATTTTAGAGTATGTCTTGAGGAAAAAGAAAATTTAAAATGATTAAAGCTATAATAACTGCTTTGTTTCTCCTTTTTTTAACCAACCTGTTTAAAATGCATTGTTAAATTATTCACTTGTCAAAACTGGACTAGTAGTTATAGTTATTAGTTTTAGCCAATGAAAGTACAGGATTCCCAGTCAAATTTTAGTTGCACATGGCAGACACTTTTTTAAATATATGTGCCCAGTGCATTATTTGGAAAGATAAAAGTATTTGGAGCATACTTTTACTATAAGGGTATGTTTATCTGAAATTCAGCTTTAACATGTCATTTTGTCTGACAAACCTACTATGTTGAAAACTACAGTGCAAAGAAGAAAGTATATTTTTTCTTCTAAGATAAAATTTGAGAGAGCATCAAGAACTCTTCCTCTTAGAAACAAAATAATTCATGGAAAAACTTCTGTAAACTACAAAAGATTATTACAAGTGTAAGTAATAATACTTGAAAAATCTTTAAAACAAGAACTAGAAGGGCCAGGTATCAGGTAAGAGTGTCAGGGACTTCAGGTGGGGAGATCTGAGCACACATCCATGGTCAGCGTTCTCAGAAGGTCTGGGCAAGTGACTGTTACCAGGCGGACTTCCCAGCTGGGGAGTCCTTGCTCTGCCTTAGCTCTTCTTTGTGACCTCCTGTGCTGTGTTTGTTGAGGACAGCACCTGTGGTGAGTGGGCAGTAATGTGTCTGCTGAAAACCAGGTTGGATCTGGGGAGGTGATGCTCACACTGAGCCTGCCATATGGGTTTTCAAATTCATGTTCCATTGACTTGTGAATTAAATTGTGAATTGTGAATAGATCATGGCAGTTACCTGTTTGGGAAGTGTAATGATGATACCTTTTCCCAGATTCATAAATATCATGCTTAATTTTCCTAATCCTGTCCATGATCCAGTATATAATTTCAGCTTAGCATGTGTTTAACATTTTGGAGTGTCCAGTGTTGCAGTTGGAAACGGCATATTTACTATGTAAATTAAAATATTTGAGTGATTTATTAAACTTTTATATTGCAGGTACTATATTGAGGTTAAAAGGGGCAATCTTGAGAATGGCATTTCTGGATACCACAGGCTGCTTGATGCCACCTGCTTATGAACCCTGGAAAGAACACAATGTTCCTGAAGAGAAAGATGAGAAGGAAAAATCAAAACGAAGGCGGCCCGTCTCAGTGTCCCCCTCCTCCTCTCAGGAAATTAGTGAAAACCAGTACGCGGTGATATGTTCCGAAAAGCAGGCGAAAGTCATCTCCCTGCCGACCCAGAACTGCGCTTACAAACAAAACATCACTGAGACCTCGTTCGTGCTTCGTGGAGATATTGTAGCACTGAGTAACAGCATCTGCCTGGCATGTTTCTGTGCCAATGGCCATATCATGACTTTCAGGTAGGAATGAGATTTTCTTCTCACACAAATATGGCATTTCTTCCCTCAGTCATGTTACAGAATTATGTTCAGTTTGAAAGAAATCCTTTATTTTTATAGAATTACACACTCAATTTATTTTCATTCAGTTAACTAGCCAAAAATTATATGTGAAATACAAAAAAATTTTTATCCCCCACTCACATGTATAACCTAAATTATAGGATTTGCAAGATCTTTACCATTTTTAACTTCTATAATACTCTTTTCAAGACTAAAAGCTATCATTTTTTTGTTAACAAGTTTTAATTTTTTCCTGAAGTTTGCCAAGCTTAAGGCCTCTGTTGGATGTATATTACTTGCCCCTCACCAATATGCGGATAGCCAGAACGTTCTGCTTCACCAACAATGGACAAGCATTATATCTTGTTTCACCTACAGAAATCCAGAGATTAACATACAGTCAAGAGACCTGTGAAAATCTTCAGGTAAATGACAAAGCTATTGCTGTCATGTCTTAGAGGTGAAAAATTCTCTGATGAACTTTATATTGTCTGGCCTGTTTCTTCATAGGAATATACAAATGAGCCTATTTAGGAAAGTTCAAAACCTTTTAATCGTACTGCTCTGAGAGTCCTATGATAAAATTGCCCTCATCATACTCATGTTACATGAAGGACTTCAATTTATTGAGACATATTTGTCTTTCCAGGGATAGAAAAGAAAAATGAAATGTCACATACATTTTACACCCACAGTATACACAATAAATACAGACATACACACATGACCTATTTAAAGAAGTATATCAGTGTGAAACTAATGGTATCTATTTATCAAATTGTGTGAGCCTGTCTTACGTACTCTGTGTTCACAGCATTCATACAGCATTATAGATATAATACTTATACACTGTTTTGGAGAGACAGTGAACACAGGCATTAACCTGCTCCCACCCTTTTGAGCCACCAGTGGCACATGCTTACTGGCCCATCAGGCAGTTTGTACCATTGGTGAAACAACTGAATCTAATGACTTTTATTCAGTATTTTACAAATAAAATTAGTGACAAGCCATTTGGTAGGACTGTCCTGCATGTACCATTGGCAGTTCAAGCCACCTGGAAGTGAGGCATGAAAACTGTGGCCTTGTCGTAAACATGTTAAATAAGGCAAAATGCCTCTTTTAGTATTTGGGTATCTTGTGGGCCTACATATTTATGTAATGAAATGGTCTGTGTGGCTTTACTTTTTAAAGTAACAGTGTTCTTGAAATATTGATTGACATTTAGATGAAACTCTAAAGAGACTTTAGTCTTTATTTGTAAATTTGAGTTTATTATTTTTAAAACATAAGCTTTAAAATCAAGAAGATTGAAGTCCAGTTTACCTTTTCCCACTATATACTCACATGATTTTAAACAAGTGACTGTCTCTGAGCTTCACCATACTTAAAATTAGAAGAAAAGTACATACATATCTCAGACAGTATGATATGGACTATTGAAGGTGATACATAATAATTTGCTAACTATGCCAGTGCAGATGTGCTTAGTAAATGTCATATGTTATTGTTACTTTAGAATGTTTTACTATGCTGCAAATTTAGTCCTGAAGGTTATAAAACTTGAGAATAAATATTACATCTTATATTTTATTTTTACTAAGCTTATTGGTACAACTTAGATACACATAACGATCACATTTGTCATAGGGCATTTGTACCTGTACACGATGTATCTTCACTCCTTTTCATTTTCCAGTTTCTTCCCCCCTTCAACCCTTCTTGCCGTCCTTATTTGTACAGCTTTATTTCCATTCTATCCTCCTTTTCTCATGTTTCCCTTCCTTTCCTTCCCCCGTCCTCCTTCCTGGGTCCTCCTTCCATTTGAACAACGTCTTCCTACTTCACGATAGCTGTTACACAGTTTGGTTCTTAGTTACACTTTCAGTTTCTCCCACCAGAAAGACAGTGTGATACTTACATGTGTCTGTCCAATTATTTCACTTGAGAGTGTGGTCTTAAGGTCCACCCATAAATATGACATTTTAGATGTAAGTTCCCATCTGAGTTTGAGTAAAAGTAGTTTTTCAAAGTTTGCTAAGTTTCTGATGTAAAATTTTTCTTTTTATTTAAAAGATAAACCTCAAAGTTTTCCTACTAGTATTTCCTTTGCTAGTAAAATGTTGTTTTTAATGAAATAATGTGGATAATTGAATAGATTCTTAATTCACTTCTATCTGAAATTTGTGCACTTAATTCAACTGTACAAAACTCTAACCTTTGTCCCTTTACTGAGATCATTTTATTCTGTTCTTTCATCGTAGCTTTTCTTTAGTGAAAGTCTGTAACAGCCATAGTAAACTTTACTTATTTTTGTTTAAATGAAATGGCATTTTAGTAGTAAACTCTATTTCAATAATTCTAATATATGCCTTCATGAAACCAAGATAAATGAAAAATGGTCACTCTTTAAGAAATTCATGATTGAATATTTTCTTGGGAAAATATTACCATTTTGTTTACCTCTGAATTTTTAGTACCTGGAAAAAATGCCTCGATAAAGGTCTGTCGAATGAAGACTACTATGAACTTTATAAATACTATTTCTTGGTTTCTTAAATGCATATGTTATGTTGTGCATTCATTTAACTTTAGCTAAAAGCATAAAAAGATGCATGGACTTTCTAGCCAAGTTGAAATTATAGGGACCAGATTAACCTTTCTTCCTGATACAATCTAAGAAAGGTAAACAAAATACAACATAACTCAAGAAACAATAGTGTTCAGGATCCTGGACATCGGACAAACAAAAGCAATCCCTAGAGGGAATAAACAAACAACGTGTCCCAGATATAATGGCTTTACTCACTTGTGAGGCCATGTGCAGAGAGAAGGTGCTGAGGCAAAGCCTGGCAGAATGAAGAGTTTGGGAACACCGAGAAAGTTAGAAAGGAAAGCCACAAAGAGCAAGAACCCGGGAAGTCTGCAGGGAGTCCCTAGCAGTGTTCTGTGGAATGCTATTTGTCATGTGTGTGAGTAAAGTCTCTGTCCAAAGAAAGAACTATCTGAAAGAATTTAACTGTGCCTGGTACCTAGGCCAGAAACAGTGCCTGTTTTAATAGCAGAACTACAAAAATTTATAGTTTGTAGATGTTTTAGTTTCCTGAGGCTTTGGTAATAAATTACCACAAATTCTTTGGGAGGGGGAGCAGAAAGTTATGTGCTCATACTTATGGAAAGCCAGCAGTCCAAAAGCAATTTCACTAAGCCAAAGTAATAATCCTTGTAGCTCCTTACTGCCTGCAGAAGCTCGAGGAAAATTGATTTCTGCCTCTTAAGCTGCAGTAGCTGTTGCCACTCCTTGACTTGCAGCCACGTTACTGCAGTCTCTGCCTCCAGGGCCACATGACCATGTTGCCTCCTCTTCTTTGTATGTCACAGTTTCCTTTGCCTCTCTAAGATGGATTTACAGCTCATCCAGGTAATACAGGGTATTTTCCCATGGCAGGATACTTAATCACATCTGCACGGACCTGTTTTCCAAACCAGTTAACATTTGTGAGTTGTAAGGATTTGAGCTTGATATATCTGAATGACCATTCATTAGCCTCTGCCCCAGACCTGCCTAACAGGTTATAAGAGCAAGACCCAAAAGGCCTGAAATATTTCTTGTGTGCCATAATGAAGTTCAAGAAAACTTAGAGGAAATGAGAAATATCCAACTCCCAAGAAGTTAAAAAATCACAAGGTTCATTATCCAGTCAGCTTACTAGGTGTGCAAAGATACAGAAAAATAGGACCCATGATGAAGATATTAATCAAACCAGAACAGATATAAATGTTAGAATTAACACCAGAAGATATGAAACCAGCATTATTGCTGTATTCCAAATATTCAAAAAATTAAGAGACATGGAAGGTATAAAAGATAAAGTTAGAATTCTGAAAGTGAGACGCTGGAATACTTGAGATGGAAACAAACTGAGTGACATACACTGTAGAAGAAAGGATTGGGGAACTTGAAAGTTACCAACAGGGAGAAATAACTGAGTGTTTAGAAATTTATAGCACTAAAATGCTTTATTAGGAAAGGAGGAGATCTCAAAGAAGTGACCTCAGTTTCCACCTTAAGAAACTGAAAAAACTAAAAGCAAATTGAAAGAATTAACTGTGCTTGTTACCTGGGCCAGAAACAGTGCCTGTTTCTGGGAAACAGGGAATTCACAGTTAATAAAAACAAAATAATAAATATCCAAAAGTTAATCAGTGAAACAGAAAACACAAAAACAGGAAAATAACAATGGGAACCAAGGGTGGGATTTTTGACAGGATCAGTATAGTGTAGTTGAACTCAAACTAGAATGATTATGAAGAGAAGTTACAAATTACCAGTATCAGGAATGAGCAAAATATCATTTCTATATATATACCATAAACTTTAAATGAATAATGGGATATTATGAACAGTTTCATGTCAGTAAATTTTCAAATTTAAATGAATAGACAAATTTATTTAAAGACACAAATTATCAGAGCTCAACCCAAGCAAAGATAGATAGCCTGAATAGTCCTATTTCTATTAAAGAACTTGAAATTAAGGTTAGCAACTATGGACCAAAGAAAACTTCCAGGACTGGTTGGTTTTCTTTTGAACTATATCAACAGTTTAGAAAAAACTAATACTATTTCTATATAACTCTTCCAAAAGTTAAACCAGAGAAATGATTCACAACTTATTCTATGAAACAGACATTAACCTCCACCAAAACTAAAATGTCATTATAAGGAAAGCAACCTACCAGGAAACCAACATCATTCGCAAAAATAAATGCAAAAATTCTAAGCAAATTCAGTTCAACGATGTAGCAAAAGGATAATACATAATGATTTAGTGAGGTTTATCCCAGGACAGCAGAGTTCAATTAAGATCTGAAAATCGATGTAATTCATTATATCAAGAAACCAAAAAATAGAAAAAAGAAGAGCAACTGAGAAAATGTATCATCCATTCTTGATTTTAAATACAAGAAATAGAAGCAAACAAGAAATAGAATAGAATGTAAAGAACATCTAAGGAAAACTTCATCTAACATAATACTTAAGGTTGAAACACTGCACTTTTTAAAGCTGGGAAAGGATGTTCACACTCACCATTTAAAGTCAGTGTTGTTTTTAAGATTCTAACCAGTACATTTAGATAAGGAAAGGAGGGAGGCAGGGAACCCACTGGAAAGGAAAAAGTAAAACCTTTCTCTTTATAGATGACATGGTCATCTTCATGGGAAATCTGATAAAATTTGCCCACAGAGGTTCTAGAGTTTTACAATGATGGAGGATATGGGATTGATATACAAAAATAATATCATTTATGTTTAGTAGTAGTGAACATTTGGAAGCTGATATTTAAAAATCAGTATCATTTCAATGGCAACAAAAATATGAAAAACTTTTGGATAAATCTGACAAAAATAAGAAGGATTTCTACACTGGAAAACTACAAAAAAATGAATGAAAGTAATATATTAAAACCTAAATAGAGATAGATACCTTGTTCATGGTTCCAAAAACTCAATATGGCTAAGATATTGATTCTTCCAAAGTTGATCTATAGATTTAAGGTAATCCAATCAGAATCCCAATGGGATTGTTTTGTTGTAATCAGTAAGTTTATTCTTAAATTCATAGGTAAGTACAAGAGAACTAAAATAGGCAAAATAACTCTGAAAAAGAGACTTGACAAGTTAACACTACCATGTTTTAAAAATTATAAAGTTATACTAATAAAAACAAAATGATGTTGGCATCAAGACAGAAAGTTAGGTCAGTGGATCAAAACAGAGCATTCAGAAATAAAACCATATATGAGCAATTTTTTAAAAAGGCAATATAATAGAGAAATATAGCTGTTTTAACAAATGATTGAAGAGCTACTGAAATCCAAAAACTACAAAACTTCTACAAAGAAATAAAAGAAAATCTTTATTACTTTGGGTAAAGCAAATATTTCTTAGCTACAACACCAAAAGCACCATCTTTAAAAAGAAAAAAACAGTTGATAACTTTAACAAAGTTTAAAACTTTTGCTCTTCAAAACACACTTAAGAGGGACTATCTGGGAAGATGGCAACCAGGTAAGCAGCAGAGAAAGATCCTCCTGGAGGATCGCCACCCAGACACTGGATCATAGCAACATCAAAAGGACAAGAAGGAGAGAAGTGGATCCCCTGCCCCCAGGAAGGTATTGAAATGAGAGTTGAGGTCATCAGAAAGAGCAAACCAGACTCCTCCCAGAGAAGCGGCTCGGTGGCTGCCATGGTGCAGTCCCATCTGTGGGCTGGACCAAAACCAGAATGGAGCGGGAGGCTGGAGAGGGAGCAACAACAGTGAGGAAGTGCTGTGGAGACCTCAGAGTGCTGACTCCAAGAGCAGAGCGAGCAGTGGCAGAATGGTCACAGCCTTTGCACTGGTCACGCCAGCCTAGCTGCATTCGGACCTGCTCCTGCCCAGTACTCGCCCACCCCATGTACCTCCCGCAGCAACTGCCCCCTGCGCCCTTCGGTCATTCCCGCAGTGCATCCAGACGTCCTCAGACTCCATGGCACCTCCCACTTTGGACTGCAGACTGCGCCTTGCCAATGTGAGCTGGGAACCAGAGCCCAGCAACATGGAGCCAAACTTGGGTGACCTGAGCCATGGGGTGTGGAGCCAACACCAGGGGCGATACCACAGCGGCTTGCAGAGCCCCAGTGTGCATGGAGGTGCAGTCCCACCGTGGCATGCAGAGCCGCCACTGGGCACGGTCCCACTGTGGGGTGTGTGTGAAACCACTGCGAGGCATGGTTCTGCTGCAGCGCACAAAGCTGCTGCAGGGGCACATAACGCCACTGCTGGGCACGGTCCCGCTGCGGGGCGCAGGCAAAGCTGCCACAGACTGCGCGGTGATGCTGTGGGGGGAGCACAGAGCCACTGTGGTACCTGCAGGGCCACGCGGTTCTGCCATGTGTACCATGTGGAGATGCCCCAGGCCCCACAGTCCCGTCCCCCACCCTGGGATCCCTTTCCTTTGGCCACCGCTCCTGGTGCTGGCCCTCCAAGATCCTAGGCGTGCCACCTGGAAAGGAGCAACACCCACGGGTCAGTGAAAGTGGCCAGGTCAACCACAAACTGAAAGGCTGAGGCTTGCTACTATGAGCACTGAGAGGGACTCCCTACCGCTTGCAAATATGAACTTTGTATCAACCCATAGAGAAAAGATATATGAAAAACAGCAGTCCTGGAGATTGAGAGATGACAACATACTCTAAGACCTGAGAAACTCCTCCAGTTGTCTCAGTTGTCTACCAAAACTAATAACTAAACTTAGTACACAGCCTGAACTATCTGAGTGAGCGTGACTGGGGGAGACTTCACACCACTTATGCCCAGCATCAAAGGATTTGAATTGAGAACTCAAACCCTCACAAGGAGCAAGCAAGACTCCTTCTTGAAAAACAGCTCAGGCAACTGCCATGGTACAGTTAGAGGAAGAGGAGGAGGAGAAAGAGGGAGTCACTACTCCATACACACTCTTGGCCCACTCCCTCATTCCTATGCTCTCAGCTTCAGCTTTGGAAGACTGTGCTCAGGGAAGCCTCCCGATTCCGCAAGAGGAGAGCAGAATTCCGAGAACTGGGCCAAAATGAGCGGAAAAAGCCCAGTCTGGAAGGCGACAGGGAAAACAGCAGAGAAGGACACTCCCATAGGATCGCCACCCAGACACTGGACTGTAACAACTGAGAAGGACAAGAGGGAGAGGAGGATCCCCTGGTACCAGGAAGGTTTTGAAATGAGAATCAAGTGGGGGACTCCCTGCGGGCTACATGGGGACCCTGAGGACTTGTACGGGCCCCTGGGAGTGCCTTGTTAGGTCAGAGCCTGGCGGTCCACGGGGGCGACCCCACGGACTCAACCAGGCCTGCGGGAGCTCCTCTTAGGGGCAGACCCCGGCGAGCCACAAGGACAACATTGAACACTCGCCTGTGCCCCTGGAGCGCCTCAATGGGGTGGAGCCCAGCAAGGCACAGGGACGACCCTGAGCCCCCAGGAATGCCTCTTTGGGGTGGAACCCAGCAGTCTGTGGGGGCGACCCCATGACTGGTACGGGTCACCAGGAGCGCCTCGCTGGGCAGAGCCTGGTGGTATTTGGGATGACCCTGAGAACTTGACCAGGCCCCCAGGAGCATCTTGCTGGGGTGGTGCCCAGGGGTCCTTGGGGGTGACCCTGAGGACTGGACTGGGCCCCCAGGAGCACTTCGTTGGGGCAGAACCCTGTGGTCCACGGGGGCAACCCCATGGACTGGTGTGGGTCTCCGGCAGTGCCTCACTGGAGTAGAGCCTGTCAGTAGTTGGGGGCGACCCCAAGAACTCAACCAAGCCCCTGGGAGTGCCTCCTTGGGGCAGAAGCCAGCCGTATGTGGGGGCAACCCCGTGACTGGTCTGAGTCCCCAGGATCGCCTTGCTGGGGTGGAGCCTGGCAGTACTTGGAGACAACCCCGAGAACTTGACTGGGCCCCAGGAGGGCTTCATTGGGGCAGAGCCCAGCGGTCCACCAGGGTGACCCCACGGACAAACCAGGCCCTTGGGAGCCCCTTGCAGGGTGGAGCCCAGAGGTCTGCAGGGTTGACCTTGCAGACTTGACTCCTGGGAGTACCTCGTTGAGTTGTGGCCTGGCAGTCTGAGGAGGTGAACCCGCAGATTGGACCAGACCTCAAGGGCTTATCAATTGGGTATGACATAGTGTATTTGGTTCCCTGCCTATGTACCATCTTTGAGGATGGGTGCTTTTCCACCTAGTGCCATAGTAATTTGAGTACACCCATGTTTATTACAGTACAATTTGAAGCAGCCATGTGCCTTCCCAATGTGAGAGCCTGAGGGAGTAAATAAACCAAAAAGTACAGTTATTATCAAAGGGAAAATGTTAGATTGGGTGGGAGAACAGTGGAGATGAGGGTGGAGAAAACTGTTTCAATGTGCCATCATTTGTATAACTGAGTAAGAAAAGTGAAGACGTCATTTTGCAATACAGCATCCGTTTTTAATTCCCCGATACCTGCTCTATAATTTGGTGTTTCCTTTATTGTTTATGCGTTGTACTGATTTATAACGAGTAAGAAATGCGAAGATGACATTATGTAATACAAGAGCCATTGTTAATCCCCTACTGTCTTCTCTATAACTGTGTATTTCCTTCATTGTTTTTGAGATAACTGAGTAATAAATATGAACATGATATTATGTAAAACAGCATTCATTGTCAATCCCCTACTAACTTCCCCATAATTTGTGTATTTCCTTATTGTTTTTATGTTATTCAAGTTTATATTCTTTCATCTTTAAATTAAAAAAACAAAAAACAAAAACATTTAAGAAATAAGAAAACACAAGCCATAAGCTAGAATAACATCTTGGCAAAGTATGTAAGAGACTCAGAGAGAGGGCAAGGGCAGAGCGGTAATCTGGGCGGGCGTGAAAGTAATAAAGCATGTTACATGCGTGGACAGTGGCCAGAATGAAACCTGTTCATCTGTATAAACAATTTCAAAAAAAAAAAAAAAAAAGAATGGGGCAAAAAGGAAACTCCTTAAGCTCAGCAGAGGACAGACAACCAAAAAAAACATGAGCAAAGGGATGCTTCACCTTGAGAAGATACTCAGCATCATTCACCATTAGGGAATTTTAAATTAAAACCTCACTGAGGGGCTGGGGACATAGCTCAGTGGAATAAGCGCCTGCCTAGCAAGCGCAGGGTCCTGAGTTCGATCCCCAGTACCGCCAAAAAAATAAAAAATAAAAAGAATAAAACCTCACTGAGTTCATTAAACACCTTATAGCCTAAGCAAAAATATCATCTTTACCTGAAATTCAGAGAAATATAATCTAGTGACATGAGCAGGCAGTAAGTCTTTAAAATGTACTCTTTGAATAAGTCAGTACTCCCAGATCTGATCATTTGAAATGTCCTCGTTTTTGAATCTCAACAGTTAATTGTCTAGACTTATATTAAAGAGTTTACAATAATGGTTCTATTAATCACAGTTTAACTTCCCCGAAGCCTTAACAATGAAATTTTGTTTTGATTTTAAAGGAGATGTTGGGTGAACTCTTTACTCCTGTGGAAACACCTGAAGCACCAAACAGGGGATTCTTTAAAGGTTTATTTGGAGGTGGTGCACAGTCTCTTGATCGAGAAGAACTATGTAAGTCGATTTGTTTAATTTGAATTGTTCACCTTTTTTCTCTTTGTCTCAATAATTAATATATCCACAGTTATAACAAGATACATATTTTGTCATTCTCTCCCGAAAGCAGGAAAATATTTTTTTAGGGGACGAAAATCAGAATACTTTAGAAGCAGAAAAGCAGTGTTTACAACTTTCAGTGTAATTCAGAGAGCATTTCATGTAAATTAGATGTCACCTTTATTATTTTATTCCTGAGATTGTCTTTCACTGATGAGCTTGTTAATCAGATTTCCATCTCTGATAAAATACCTGACATGAACTTAGAATGGAGAAGGGTTTATTTTGGTTCACACATTCCAAGTTTCAGCCCATGGTTGGGTTGGCTGTGTTGTTTTGGGCATGTTGGAAAGCGGAACATTAGAGTAGGGTATATGGTATATGGTGAAGCAAAGCTGCTCACCCCATGGAAACAGAGAGTAGAGGGAATGAATGGAGAGCCCATGCTCCCAGCAGCCCTAAGTGACTCATCCTCCTTCCACTAGGCCCCAGGTCCTAGTGGGGCCAACAGCACTGTCAGTGAAGACCCAACCCTTCAGCTCGTGAGCTTTTAATGGATACTGCAGAGCCTCGCCATAGTTTTCCTTTCCTGGTCCACAAAGGCTCCTGTACATCCTGTAGCACAAGGGAATATTTGCATAAAATTTACCATTTGAGCATCTCCAATTAGAAATACCTGCAATCTGGAATGCTTTCAAATCTGAAATTTTTTGAATGTCATTTTAGCTCTCAAGAAGTTTTGGATTTCATAGTTTGGGATTTGGGCTGGTCAGTCCGTTTTCTGTTCACGAGGATAAGTGTTACACCTGGACATTTCATCAGATAACTGAAGATAATAAAAATCAGTAAAGTAGATGAAAAAAATCTCAAATGGATCTCTAGAACTGAAAGATTGAAAAGACCATTGTTACTCTTTAGACGAATGTTAAGTGCAAATTAGACACAGGTTAAGAGAGAATTACATAATTTAAATATTAGAAGAAATCTTCCAAAATACAGCACAAAGATGAAAAAAGTGAAATGCATAAAGAAGGATTTAAAATAGAAACTGCTTTGAGAATATGGAACATGTTCAGACTTCAAGTGAAATGAGAAGAACCAGTATGCAACATAGAGAAATATCTCTGAAACATTTTTAAATGATTATCCACAAATTCAAGAAACTTAGAAGTTTCAGGTCTTTTAAACCTTCTCAAGTAGATATTTCTTATGAAAATACACATTAAAGACAAAAAGTAGGAGATAAGATAGATGCCTTTTAAAAACTATAGACTGGTAACTGACTTCTCCATATATGATCGGATGATCTATATGCTGACTGCAATTACTGAAGGGTATTTTCATCTCATATAGAATTATAGATTAAGATACTTTCAGGCAAATGAACAAATAAATAGGTATTGCTAACTCCCTAAAGGGGATGCAAAAGGGTGTATTTCAGATAGAAGGAACATAATTCTCAGTGGAATGTCAGAGATATAGGAAGCAATGATTTTGAAAGAAAATAAATACATGCATGAGTACTTCTTGCTGTGTTGGAAGGGGGAGAGAGAGAGCAAAGTAGCTCACTGACCTGTGTGGGGCGCTAACCCCGTTCCTGAAGGCTAATTACCTCACAAAGGTCCCACACCCCCAGCATCACATTGGGGATTTGATTTTAGTTACTAACTTAATATAACAAAAGCTAAAAGTTGATTTTTAAACAAAAAAGTAAAATTAATAATGCTGTGGTAAAACTAAGCAAGGAAAAAGAGGCACAAATAAAAAAGGAAATGGGGAAAAAGGATTTTTAAAAATAATTTTACAGCAAAATTTTTGAGAATTCTGGTGAAGTAAATTGCCACATAATGACTATAAAAACAGAAATAAAAATCTAAATAGCATTATAACAGGTGTTGAGACTGGCACTTCATACTTTTCTACAAATAAATTCCTGCCACAAATTGGTCTTCACTAATGAGTTCTACCAGATACTTAGAGGAAAAAAATAATTGTACTTCTGTATAAACTCTTAATAGAAAAGGAAAACATTTATTTAGTAAGGTTATTTTAACCTTAATACTGAAAACCAAACTAGTATGAGAAAGGGGAGAAAACAGTAAATATCACCCTTGAATGTAGATACAAAAATTAAAATGGAGTATCACTGTGTTGAGACCAACATTAGTAATAAAGGCAGTATGCCAACTTCATGTTTGGTTTGTACCAAGAATTCATGGCTGACTTACCTTTACAGAAGAAAAGATCAGTCAGTAATTTATTATATTAACATATTAGAGAGAAAAATCACATGACCACCCATTCAAATGCAAGAAAGACATGATTTAAAATTCCTAGAAAGTAAGTTGATAAAATTATAACCACACAGTATTATACAATATTTATCTGCCAATCCAATAAAATTGCACACTTAATGACAGACATTGAAAGATAATAAAAACTTTATCTTTGAGATCAGGAGTAAACATTTTTCTTAGTTACTATATTTATTAAAAAATATATTGAAGTCCCTAGAGGGTATAGAAAGGTAAGAGAAAAAAAAAGTTACAATAATTAGAGAGGGAAAACAAAACAAGTCATTTACATTAGAAAATGCAAAAGACTCTATAGCTAAATTATTAGAAATAATAGAGTTTAGCACACTTGCTGGATATAATCAGTACAGAAAAATAAATTTAAATTTGTTTATATTAATCAAAATGAGAGTTTATTCACTGGTTTTCTATTGCTGCTGTAACAAATTACCACAAACTTAACTGGCTTAAAACAACCCAATTGTACCATGTTACATTCTTTAGATTAGAAGTCAACATGGTCTGATTGATGTTTTCAGGGCTGTTTGTTTAGAGGCTCTAGGGCAGTCTTGTTTCTTTGGCTGCTTAGATTGTAGAGACCATCTGTGTTTCTCTGTTTATGGTCCCCTTGCACCCTTGTTTTTCTGAAGTCCCATAGCTCCTTCTCCCTTTCCCTTTCTCTCTACCTCTTTTTTCCTCCCTATAGCTAGGAAAAGCAACTTACTAGATGTCCCCTGAAATCAAAAAATGAATGCCCAAGAACAGTGGAGGCTAAGTATAGGAAAGATTTATTGAGACATAGCTCCTGAGAGACAGGAGGGGTCCTGAAAGTGGGCTGCCACTTACAGGGTAATTTATATAGCAAAGCCACAGTGTGAGTACAATGGGGAGGGGGGGTGTCAAACTGCAGTCAGTCTATAGGATTACAAGTGTAGCCGCTTAGCTAATATTGATCTAATAAGAAAGCGAGTTATGTAGCAAGGATACACAGAAAGAACAAAAGCATTTTTGAGAAGAGATAGGTCCTGGTTTCTGGTCCCCCTCTGTGATGACTGATGTCTCTCTGGACTTTACTGGACCAGGTGATGACAATCACAGTATAATCTCAAGTTATTTTTATCCCTCAGGGAGGCATGTAGGCCTGGTCTTCAGTGTATGCCCTTCCAGCCACAGTTGTGGTGTGTTTTCCTCTTCTGCACTGACTCCTCACGGGCCCACCCTTGTCTGACTTCCTATTAGTTTTTGTCCAACTTAGCTGCTCATAATTTTCTTTTGCAGATTGCCTGGGGGTGTAGCTCAGGGATAGAGTGCTCATGCAAAAGGCCCTGGATTCAATCCCCAGCATTAAAATTAAAGTACCTGGAAATAAATATTAATAGAAAATGTTCAGGACCTCAGTGGGGAATACATAAAATTTAAAAACTTTGTTGAGAAACATTAAAGGAGACTGAAAGGTATGCATACACTGTTTATGGAATGAAAAATTCCATACAGGATGTCATGTATGATAAAATACAAGATATCATGATAATACAAGATGTTATGTATGGTAAGATGGATATATATATATATATATGAATGTGGTGTGAATATACATAATCAAAATCCTTCCCCCAAAGTGTGGGTCATTGAATATTTTATATGGAAGGTTTTCAAAGGGCTGCCATCACTTCAGTTCAACATTGTACTAGAAGTTCTAACCTGAAAATTAGGCAAGAAAAGGAAGTAGAAGGCATGCAGATGGGAGTAGAAGACATGTGCAGATGATGCAGTGTTCCATACAGAAGATCCTAAGAAATTCATACCCCCCAAATCAACTATATTTCTATATGCTAGCAATGAATAGGCGCAACATAAAGTGAAGAAAGCAGTTCTATTATAATAGCATAAAAAGACCACTTAGGAATAATTTAACAGAAGTATAAGACATGCACTAAAAACTTCAAAATATTATGTAAAGAACTTGAGACATAAGTAATGGACCAACATCTCATGCTCATTTACTGGAAGAAACACTGTTAAGATATCAGTATTCTCCACACTGATTTACACATTTGACATAATCTCTGTCAAAATCCTCATTGGGTCTTTGCATAAAACAGGAAGGTATTTCTAAGATTCATAGGAACATATATACATACAAAATAGCCTAATCAACCAACCAAAAACTTTGACAAAGAAGAGAAACACTAGAGGACACACAGTCCAGTTTCAGAACTGACCACAAGGCTGTAAGCCAAGACAGTGCTAGCACAAAGATAGCTGTGCAGATTGATGGGGTAGAATTGAGAGTCCAGACATAAACCTTGTAACATTTATAGTCAATTAATTTCTATAAGGATGCCAAAAACATTCCATGCTGAAAGAACGTCTTGTTTCAGCAATTTGTGTTGGTAACTGGATATTCACATTAAAAATAAAAAAGTTAGACTGCAACTTCACACACAAAAGTTAACTCAAAACATTTTAAAGATTTCAGTATAAGAGCTAAAGCATAAAACTCTTAGAAGACATAGATACAAACCTTTTGAACTTGGATTATACAGTGGTTTCTCAGGTATGGCACCTAATTAGAAGCAAACAGAGATAGAGAAATGTGCATTCATACAGATTTAAAACTTTGTGCTCCAAGAAAGTGAAAAATATAATCCAAAATGATAACAATTTGCAAATCACATATCTGATATGTAATAAGATTTAATATCTAAGATACATAAAGAATACTTAAAACTTGAATAAAAAGACAGCCCAATTTCAAAATGAGCAGAAGGTCTGAAAAGATATTTCTAAAAGGAAAATATACACTGATCAATAAAGACATAACAAGATGCGCAACATCATTGGTTACTCAGGAAATACAAATCAGAACCACAGCGAGGTATACTTAGCAGGATGGCTGTCAGAGATGCATGAAAATAAGCATTAGAAGCTGGGAAGAAATTAGAACTTCGTGTCTTGCAAGTGGGAATGAAAAATAGTACATGCTCTTAAAGAAAACTGTCCTGCAGTTCCTCAAAAAGTTAGGCATAGAATTAAGAGTGTTACATTAATTTACATACTTAAAATTACTATTAAGAGCTCAACAATTCCATGTCTGAGCATATACCCAAGAGAACTGAAAACATACACACAAAAACTTCTACAAGTGGTCATCATTACCATTATTTATAATAGCATAGGAAACAAAAGGAAAGAGCCCAAATGTGTATGAACTAATGAATGGATAAGCAAAATATGGTATATCCACAAAATTATATATTATTCAGCCATAAAAAGAGGTGAAGTACTGATACTTGCTGCAGCATAATATAGGTGAATCATGACAATGTTATTTTCAGTGAAAGAAGCCAGCCACAAATGGCCATGTGCTATATGAATCCATTTATATGCAATATTAAGAATGTGGAATATATAGAGGTAAAATAGATTAGTGGTTGACAAAGACTGGGAAAGGAGAAGAGGAATGTGATTACAAACAGGTGCTCTGAAATTAAGTAGTGATGATGTTCTTACCGTCTTTTCAATAAACTAAAATCACTACATGTTTACCGTAAGGGGCGATTTTACGGTATGTGGATTAAAGGAAAGAAAAAAGGAAGGGGAGGGAAGAAAAGGAAGGAGATGAAGGAAATGTAAACTGAAAAAAGTAAGAGAGGATGATTCTAGAATAAAACGGGAGTGCTGTGGGTGTTAGATAATCAGGAGCCGGATTATGGACGGAGGGAAAACAGTAAATCCTAAGATATTTTGAAGAAGAAATTTGATCTGTTTGGTAAGTGACGAGATAAATGGAGACAGAGGGGATGCAGCACATCTACAGATTATGAAGACTGAAGAAAAACAGTGAATGAATTCATTTTTCTTCTGAGCCTAAGCATAGTCACTGTCAAGTAAACAAAATCAAAATTGTATATTTAAATTTAAATATATATATTTGAGGTTAAGTAGTTTTAAGTTAATAATTTTAATATTATGATCCCTTAAGAGTAATTTTAACTATATAAAGGAATGTCAGTTTGCCAGTGGGCATTTATTTTAAGTCACTGCATTCATTTCAACAAATAATTACCAGCTCCTTTTTGCAGAAGTCCTGCAAAGGCATATATTTGAACTAGCATAGGATATTTGTTAAGGTGTTATTTTTGCACTTTCAAAAAAGTATCTTGAAATTGTTTAGACCACCATGATAAAAGCAAAGTGAATATTAAAGAGACCTATATCAATACTCTAATTGTCACTCAATTCAAAATAGTACTGAAGTGTTATCATGTAGTAGCATTTCATACTTACAACGTTTTCACTATTTGAGTTACTTTTTGTATTTACCGATCCAATCAGTTGGAGAGTCATCCTCAGGAAAGGCATCAAGAAGTCTGGCACAGCACATTCCTGGCCCCGGGGGCATCGAGGGTGTGAAGGGGGCAGCATCTGGAGTGGTTGGTGAATTGGCACGAGCCCGTTTGGCACTAGATGAAAGAGGGCAAAAGCTTGGCGACTTGGAAGAAAGAACAGCAGCTATGTTATCAAGTGCAGATGCATTTTCTAAACATGCCCATGAGGTATGTCCATCAAAAATATAAGAGGAACTTAGATAAAGCAACTGTCAAAAGCGTTGTGGTGATTATATTTCTGTGCGTGAATTTTCTTATATTCTTCGTATAACCACCAATTCCTGATTTTTGTTACTAGAAGGAACCATTACAAGCATGTGCTTCAGAAGCCTTTGCCCTTACTGAAATTTATGAAGTTTGAAGGAACTTGCTAATCTGGATCCTCAAAAATAATGCCAGCAGTTTTGCAACTGTGTCTTAGGGCATGTAGTAACAATAACAGTTTGCTTTAATTCCTCATAATGTATGACCTCCTTCTCCTCCAGAAGGAATAATTTGCCTGCCTGATTCTCCCAGGTGGATCTAAATAACTGAACGCATTTGATTCAGATAAACAATACTAGGTCTGTCTCATGGAGCAGTCCACACGGAGGGGCAGCAAGGCCTTTTGCAATGGATTCACCTTGATGGAGCTCAGAAGTCACAATGCAGCTCAGAAACACAATAGTATCCCTAAACAGCTCTCTGACAAATACGGTCTCATAATTAATATAGTGTTCTCTAAATGCTGAATCTGAAAGCCTGTATGTGAAATACACACTGTTCATTTTTGCACACCTCTGCTGTGCTTTGAACTGAGATGCTTACCCATATTCAGTTCCTAGCTTGAGGATATTTTCAGTTTGTTGTCTGAAGGAACCATATCAAGGTTATTTTTACACTTGAGCATCCAATCTATAGAATTAGGTTTCCTTCACACATTCCAACTAAAAGTCATCTCTTTACTAAAAAATGCTGAAACTTAGAATGCATCAAATTGATAACTTGACCTGGTAGATGGTTGTCCAGGGCCTCAGAGAGATTCAGAGATTTTTCATTAAGTACTTTACTCTACCCACATGCCCTTCAAATGCAGATTAGTTAGTATTCTTCAATCTAGGACAGAGTTTTTGTTGTTACAACCCCTGTACCCAACTGTGTGATTCCTAGGGTGTGTAGAAACTTGAGCTAGCTTCACAGTACGTCCACACTCTAGTTAGCGAAGTGCACAGTCCCAAACTCATAGCTTTTCCCTTCAACCAAATTTTGTTCTTCAACCATATTTGAGAGTCTAAGGGAGACAGACATTGAGATAGTTTTGATCATGCATTCTTGAGTCAGACTACATACCCTTAAATCCAAGGGTGTGCACACATCTCAGGTAAAGCCAAGATTGAGGTAAGACAGTGCATGACTGTGCTAGGAAAGAACAGCATTCAGTGACGAACACCCTGTGAACGTTCGCTTTCCTAAAGAATCAGTGAAATAGAAACAGGAAAACTTTTATCCCACGATATTAACTTTGTGTAGCCCTAGAAACTTTGGGTTCTTCTTCATTTGTAAATGAAGAAAAATAATAGGTAGTCCAAGAATTGTTGTGCAGATCAAATGAAAGAAACCAAGTAGGGAAAGTAAGTCATTCAGTACCTGGCGCCAAGTAGGAACTGAGTAAATTTGAGATAATAGTAGTAATAGAATGTCCAACTTTACATTTCCTGGTTCTTTAAGCATTGACAGTTACCTTATTTGTAGGTTATCTCACACTCTAAATTACATCACATGTCTATGAAGTTTGAGGGCCTAGTTGGCTAGTTCTTAAATAGTTGTGGTCATTTTTCTTCTAAATGGAAGTTTTTTATTGGTTTCAACAAATTTATTTTGAGTAAGCAATGTATAGGATATTTCAGAATGATATGTTTTTGTAAAATACAGAAACCAGTTATTCTTGGTCCGACATTGTAAAAACATGTTTTTCTTGTGTTTTCCTCTTATAGATGATGTTGAAATACAAAGATAAGAAGTGGTACCAGTTCTGACAGCCAGCATCAAACAAGTTCACATTCAGCCAGAAGGAAAAAAGTTTTCCTATTTCTATTTCATTGATTCTTTAGGAAAGTGAACGTTCACAGGGTGTTTGTCACTGAACGCTGTTCTTTCCTAGCACAGTCATGCACTGTCTTACCTCAATCTTGGCTTTACCTGAGGCTTGTGCATACACCGAAACCAGAGTGTATATGTGTGCCTGCTTGAGTTGACCGTTCGGGAACTAAGCAGGTCATGTGACAAATGAAACAAAGGGGCTGTTGCAGAGACATGGCAGGAACTCTTCCTTGGATCATTCCGGTAGTAAACTTTCGTATGCCAAAAGATTTTGTGCCGTTGTATCTGCCATCAGTGTTTGACCTTTTTGGGGGGGAGAGGCAATAAGCCTGAAGTCCCGAAGCCGAAATGTTTATATATGTGTCATTGGACTGGATTGTAAACAGCCGATTTGGACTTTCCTTCCCTTAAACTGACTGGTCATCAGTATCATTAGTAAAAAAGAAACTGTTTGTTACCATATCTTTAGACTAAGCTGAATGGTGGGCTTTAAATAATAAAAACATACACATAGTTGACTTGTGTATGAGCAACTATTGGGTTCTTGTTATTACATACTTGTGTTTAGTTCATATTTTGTCAAAAGCAAAACAAGGCGATAACATCACTTTTCATTGAAAAGAAAAGTGTAGAGCATGACGGAATTGCTCATCATTCTGGAAGTTTCCATGTAGTGGCCATGCAGTGTGGAAAGTGAGAAAAACCTCCATTGTGGTGAGGAGAATACTTCAAAGTCCTTTGTCCTTGTTCTCATTAATTCAGCTAAAGGTGGATTTGACCAAAACAGTTATCAGTTAAATTTGTAGAAAAGTTGAAATTGGCTACGTTTTTAATTTTGCTTGAGTTTTTATAAAATGTTTAACTAAATGTACCTTTGCATTGTTTAATTAAAATTGCTAAAAAAACAATGTTTCATTATTTCAGTAAAATGCTCAGCTCCCTTTTTAAAAATGCCCTTTATTTGCTAACAGTTCCAATACACTCAGGTGATGAGCCAATTAAATCCTAGTGCACATGCTAGCGCATGGGAAATTACAAGCATCTATTGCCAATAACGAGCTACATGAGTCTAATCTGATGACCTACAAAATATTTTCTGTAGAAATATATTATAAATCTGTATATATCCTTTCAAAGTTTAGAAAAAAACAAAAGGAAAGGAAAAGTACACTTAGGGTATTTAAATTGTTTCTGTAATGCCATATAATGCAAAGTGAGACAGCAGTAGACAGCGAATGATTGGCTCCTGGAATGGCACCACAGACAGAAAAGAACCTGCTCCCTGGGCCTAGAAATAAGCAGTCTCCTAGTGCAGCTAATTTGAGATTGTAATTGACTCTTGTTAAAGCAGCAAAGAGCAAAACAAGTATTAAAGTTAATAAAATTTAAATATTTTCTTCTATAAAAATTGTTTAAAATCGTTTTCAGTTTTTCATAAGAGATAATGAGCACAAACTGATAGCACACATGGTTGTTTTTCTATTCCATGTGATCGTTAAAGGTATGTGTAGAACATCTTTTCACTCTTACACATATTTTCCTCTTTACTGTTTTCGTTAGTAAAGCTTTGGTTTACATTTTACAATACACACTATTGAATACGAAAGTTTACATCAAAATTTAAGTATCACTGGATAGAGACTAGAGCTACGTAATATAATTGGTGAAGCCAAAAGAAATATTTTAAAAGTAAAATCATTTCCAAGTTTTTGAATTTGTAGAAAGTACCAATGAATAACAGAATTTTGTTTATTGTCCACTGTCTGATGAACATCCAGCAATATACAAATTACTTTGTATTCTGTATTATCCAGAAAACATAACTGTTCATGATATGTCACAGGAAGGATTTGTGAATGTCATCAGTAGTTCCAGATTTGAGAAAGTTGAGCAACTTTAAATAAATTAAAATATCCTGGTTGATTCCTTATCTAAGTGGAAGGCCATATTAGCTTTCTTTAATTTGCTATGTTGTTATTTGCATATAAACTTCATGTTTTCTTTTGTATATAAAATGAGCCAAACTTGTAATTATTTCCAAATATAGAAGTAGATTCACCTGAGAGGGATTTTGTACAAAATTGTTAAATCAGTGTTTTAAATTATTTGTTTCATTTTCAGATCTATAAATTGTGCTGAAGAGAGTCAAAATTTAGGATTATAAAGCTTAAAGTATTTTTGAATATAGGAAATAAGATTCTCAGAGTTTACTTGATGCAGTTTGTAGATAAGAGATAGTTTGAAGTAATAACTAACCCAGGGAATTTATTGTAATTTAAAAGATAACATCTTTTTTTAATGCAAAAATAGTCACCAGCAAGCCAGGATTTCAGGAAAACTAACCAGAAAAAGGGCCAAAATAGAAAATACCAGAAAAATGAAAGATTTTTCTTAATTTCTGTGCTTATGTCATATTCTTAACATTGTTGCATAGTCTTTGACTCAAAAAATCACTGAAGTATTTTTTGATTAGCAGTTTGTGAGTAGGAAGTGTTTTCCCTATATGTACCATACATGTAGTTCATTTCACTTTGCAAGCTAAGATCCATATTGACACACACACATATATTTGCTTAGTGTTACTTGAAATCTTACATTTTGACAAATTCTGTGCATTATGTCTGTTTGCAGTTTTGCATTGCTTTAACACCCTTGGTTTGCATTTCAGTCGTACAATATGTTTCCAAAATCTGGTTACAGATTCAGCTGAGCTATTACTAACTTCTTAATTTGATTTTTACGGATGTGAAAACAGTGCTGCTACTTTACTCTGTGTAAGTACATTGCAGTTAGGCAGAAGCTTTTATTTTACTTAGAGCTTCTCATTTGTAGGTTCCTCTGAAGTTGTTTTGCATAGGTAAGCAAATGTTTTCAACAAGTCTGAAAGTGTTACGTGCTTTTAGGTTACAGGGAGTTCTGGGGAGCCAGCTTAGGAAAGGAAATTGTGTGGAAAATACCACAGAGTTCAAAGTTTTACCCTGAGTTCTGTGTTCTCTACATGTTTTGCTTAAGGTATTTCTCATGTGACATTAAGAAAAGCTATATCCAAAGGTAAAATTTTTTTTGTGGCCAAGATTTATTTTGCATTTTAACTTTAAGGATTTTATTTTGTTTCTGCAAAGTAAAGAGCACTGAACTTTAAACTTGAACTTTTTCTGTACTTTATTTGGGGTAATGACTATTTTGTATTATCATTTGATTCACATTTCTCAGTTTAAATCAAATGATACATGTGTATAAAACATACCAAAATCATGAATATGCTGCTAGCCAGACCTTAACCTGATCAGTTTTAAAACCTTTAATAGGGTCTTATATAGTTTTCAAAGATTAAAAAAACAAAACTATTTGCTGTATGTTTTAGTGTTCTTGGTCTTAAATTTTGGCAGCACTTTCAGATTTGTTTTTCAATCATACAGTAATATGTTATATTTATACATACTTCTAGAGAATATACTTTTAGTTTTAAAATGAAACTTTTATAAATGTACTTTCATTTAAAAAATGGTGAACTTGTTAAGTCAAAGTACTTAAAAAGTATGTATATTATCCATACAAAAAGTTACGTTTTTGCTTATAATAAGAAATACTGGTATCTCATATAGAGATACAATTAATTTTACAAAAATCATACATCATTTAAAAATCTTCACATGTGACAGGAAAGATACCACTACTACGTTTATTTTAAAAGAAAACCCTCTACTGAGTATTTTCAAATATTTTATTTTGGGGAAAATGCCCACAACAATAATTTTGAGATCTTTCTCAATAGCTGTAACTTGCTGTTGGATGTCTACCTTAACTATTGTTTTAAAATATAGATATATATATATATATTTAAAATAGTTTTCCAGGTATTTTCTTCTACCTTTTTTAAAAATAAATTTCCAAAAGAGTAAACAGAGTTTATGTATTTTTGTCAATGAAGGTTTTTATTTTATAGTTGATAGAAGTTGTTCCTCATCAGTACAATACTTGATCAATATTTTTAGGCTTTTTAATCTGTATTTACTTTGAAAAAGAGCACTCCTATATATTTTTTTTCTTTTCCTTTTTAGGATGTTTGTTCTCTTGGATTAAGATCTATGCCCACTTTTTTTCATTTAGAAATGAATGTGAAGATGCTGTTTACAGCTTTTGTTAATTGCTCTTGTCATCATTCTGATCAATTCCTTGTAAAGTGCTACAGGGATTATTTTTCCTATGAACATTATGATCTTACTACTGCCTCAAAGGTGTCGAGGGTTCTGTGGCTAGAAAGTGGTTGTTGCAACAAATCAATCAATAAGTCAAAGGGAAAACATTAGCCTACCATTCTCCACTGAATTACATTACTTTAATAATGTCCCAGTTACCAGGGTATAGCATTGCTTTCTTCAGTTACTAACACAGTTAAATTATTAGGCACGGTTCATTTATAAATTCAGCATGGTAGTCCAGGGCTACTTATAAGTGCTATTTTTATTTTTCTCCTTACATCAGAAAACTCATGAATGTCAGTTTTTCCAGTTTTGCAATGAGTGAGGCTTATAGGTTAAAACAAAGTTTTATAGTATATATAAATAAATATTAAGTTATTGTAGGTCTTTTAGACTCAGACACTTAAAATGGGTATGGGTTAATGGCAATGGAATTCTGTTTATTTGTTATCTTAAAATACTTTTGCTATTTCCTTTGTGTTGTCTAAACTTCGCTGCAACTGAAGACAATGTAAGGAATTCAAAACAGATTTAATGTATCGATGGAAATCAATGCAAAGAAAATAAGTCATGTTTTCTTTCTTTTTCTTTTTCTTTTCTTTTTGTAAATAAATAGTACTGTGATACTTTAGGTGTGACCTCTAGTTAACATGGTAGTTAGAATTAGAAAAACATTTTGCTTTGTAGTTACACGATTGGTTCTTTGTAAACGCATCACTAAAAGATGATATGAAAAAGAGCAAGCTTTAGTTTCTCCTAGCACTGCCCGTGTCGGGGCAGGCATGCGCGGGGCAGAGCTCGAGCTTGTGTGTACCGTCAGCTGCACACGCAGGTGTTTCTTGTTACTGCGCTTATTTTTTGTTTTGTTTTTTTCGTCTTGCTCAGTCCCAGTAACTATCTCAGTGGTAATTGCTGGAGTATGCGTTTGAAATACAGTTTAAAAATTTTTCTGTGTGCTGTTTCATTAAAAACAAAAAAAAAAGCATTATTGCTAACACTAAAAGTATGTTAAGACTTTGTAGTTATTTTGCATTCCTGTACTTTATCAGCAAAAAGAATTGTCATCACAGCAAACGGTTTAAAATTAAGTAATGAAATATTTTTGTAAATAAATACCATTAAGCTGGTATTTTAAAAAATGTGTTATATATGTTTCTGGAAATGTTCATATATATATATATGTATATGAATGTCTCTTTATGCTGAAGGGCTCTGGCTGGGCAGAATAAAATAATCTCTCCTGAAATAAAACGAGCCCTTTTTTCTGGGAAATTTTTTAATATTTTTCTGAATTGTACAACTAACCCATTAGTTTAACCTAAGAAAATAAAAGAGATTCCCGTGTTTCCAAAGGTTAGTCAGGTAATTCAGGAAGGATCAGCTTTTGTTGTCTTACCTGCATGGAATTTCGGCAGGAGTCCCCTAGCGCTGTGGTAGATGGCTAGGGAGGAAAGGGCAGGGGCGGGGTGCAGGAGACCGGAACTCAGGCTAGACCTGCTTCCCTTGGCCTTCAGTGGTACTGCAGTCGCGCGAGGCTTAATCTGTTAAAATATAGATTGCCATTCTGCGCAGAGGAACAGAGTCCTGTGTTGGCATCTCTCACCAGCTCCAGCTATGCAGACACTGATGACCTCTAAAACATGCTCTTGCGTTGCAAGGCTATGGATAATTTCCATAATGGGCATTTTGCTCGTTGATCGTGTTAGTCTTGATTGTCCAGCTGTCTATGCCAAAAGTGGATATCCCATGTAACTTGAAGGTCACTGTTTCCCTCGCTTTTTAGAATAAAGACGATGGTAGTTGTCTTACTAAGCTGAAGGTTTGCTTGATTTTGAAATGTTTCTATTCTTGCTGTGGTACGTGCTTGGTCCACATGGTGGCAGTCTTTTCTCATTCCGCGAGCCTTCGACAAGAAGCACAGACAGTGTAACTTTAGGGAGGCAAAACCATGGCTTTGCACACAGATACTTTTTAGAAGATTATTAATCTTAGATATGCGACAGGCATCTAGCTAAGTTATTTACTGTACAGTAATCTAGATCATTTGGGACAGTGATCTCATTATCAAAAGACTTTTAGTTTTCAGAAAATTTAGGCTCAGATGATCGAGATTTGAAAGCTGAAGGTTGTCATCATGTCTCTGTTCGTGCTTTTAAAGATCACTAATTTGAATGTGTCCTGTATAAATAATACAGTGTCTCCACAAGTATAGAAATATACTTGTCATTTCGACTTTTCAGATGAGTTTATAAAAAGATCCTGATTTCTGTCCTTACTTTAAAGATGTTTGGTCTGTCATATTTTTTCAGTTTTGTGTAAAAGCATTTTATCATATGTACCATGATGAAAGCTTTGTAAATTCTTATCATTCATTTTAGTTTTTAAAATTTCATCTACCTTTTTAACATCAATACCTTGCATTCTAATTGCTCAAAACTTAGGTAGATATCCTAAAATGTAGATCTTTGTCACCTGTAATTTTGTACTGTTTTAAAAAAAACAAAACCCCAAAGTGTGTTTTTATAACTCCTTTTGAAAACAACATTAAAACAAGGTACACATTTAATAGTGTTTCAGACAAGACAAAATGTTACTAGCAAATGAAAGGTTTGAGGATTTCATTTAAATATCAAGAAGCAGTTCTTTCTAGATGTGTATGCACCCTTCCACATGAGAGACACCCTCTGCATCTTCCTGAGGGCATTCACCCGAGACTTCCTGCTTCGCTCTCAGCACCTTCTGTCTCAGTTCTGTCCCTGACCCCCGTGCCTCTGACCCCAGGTCTCTACTCTTCAGGAAGGCCTCTTTGTCCATGTAGAAGGGAAATACAGTAAATCCAGATGTTTCTCAAGGACATCCTAAATACTGATATGTCAATAATTTGTGTAAATGTAACATCATCCCTACACCTGAGAGCCATCAGACATGGAAAACCTCAGCAACAACTTGGCACATGTGTGAGGCAGTGATTAGAAGGGAAGAACCCTGGAGGGAGAGTACAGCACCATGCCACGGCCCTCCAATCCAATCCTAGCCACTTCACTGGTGCTCACCCAGATGCTTTCCTTCGTGAGTACAAAAGTTAGATCACACCTCACAAAGCATAGCCCATGGTCCTTTATCAGTAGTATGAATACAGATGCCAGTGCGCTGACCAATGTGTCTTGAACTTAAGCATCAGAATCTCTTGGAAACACAACTCATTAAATACAAGTTGCTGGAATACACCTGTAGTATCTGTAGAGTCCACCTGATAGAGATAGGGGGTTTGTATTTTTAACGAGTGCTGTCTGCTGGCGTAGGGGCCACTCTAAGAACCCTGATCAGCAGGCTTGCTGGGAGAGCAGTTTCTTCTGCCACAGATACTTTGGCTGTCTCCTCTGCTGTCCTGGAGCATCTTAGGTAATGTGCTTGCTGATACATTTAACTTTTAAAAATCAATATAATGCCTATAATGTCAATATAATGTAATGTAACTATTACCAGGTATGTGAAATGAGACAGTCGGTCATTTTTTAAGTATCTCAATATGTAAATGCTGAGTTTACACACTAGAATAAAAACAGGTCTCCCCATATTTCTAAAACACTCCCTGCATTGTAATAACCCTTCTGATTTCCTTCCTCTTCTAGCACTCATCTCCTCCCCTCACACCCTCTGGCATTTGAAACCATGGACCAGAGAGTAAAACTCACCGTGGAATCTGTCCTCTTCAACCTGTTCCCATTTACTGGCTTGTCAGAATTGTGGTCATGGAGGATGTGTTGGGATATATACCTGAAAATGTAGAAAAGCTACAAAGTTAAATAAATATTTCTTAGGATTTTAGTGCATTTTTATTAATTCCTCTAATACATATCCTCTTCTTTTTAATCCATGTTTAGAACTAGTTGGTGAATGAAAGAGCCAGAACCTATCTGTGTAAACTTGTGCCAAAAGCCCACAAAACAATACATGGTCTGCTTTCAACAAAAACTCCCATGATAACTACAGCAGTGAACCCATTCTGTGAAGATCGCTAGATGCTCCTAGATGACTTAAATAACAGTCTATGACTTAGTAAAACTCTGTGTGATTATTGATTAATGGCAAGTAGTTTTCCTAGGGTTTCATTTCAGTCTATTAGAAGTGGGCGTTACATAGCACTCATTTCAAATGCTGTCACGTCAGCCTGAGTATGAAGAGCAGGAGTCTCTAAATGATGTTAATGACTTATACTAAATCATTCAATCTCTACTTCACTTGGGATATAAATACTGATCTTACCTAATGAGTGAGAGAGATTGGTCTTACCTAACTCACATGATACGTATTTCCCTAATGTGTTACATAAAATAAAACTAGCACTTTTATAAGATTATTTGAAGGACTCCGTGTAAGAGTTTAGGTAATGTAACTCAACTGAGGGGTTGCTGCTGTGGAAGCACCTGTGTGTGCTCTGCAGTCTCAGAGACAGTGCATTGTGCAAATCCACATGTGGGTGTGAAGGCCAAACTGTAATTCCCTCCTCTGATATGCATGACTGCAAGCAAGTTATGAAAGCTTCATGCCTAAGTGTCCTAGTATGTACAAAGAAGTGATTATTGAGCTAATTCATGTAAACATGCTCAGGCCTGTCTGATGCACACAGTACTTAAAGTAAGATGCTGCTAGCAGGCACACCATTACTGATACTAGTCACAAAGAAAAGTACTTGTGAGACACCATGATTCTCAAAATATTAAAAAGAAGATGAGTATCTCAGAATAGATAAGTAGTAGGCATTCAGTGAATGTTTACCGTCACCAAGAGAACTAGCAATTAAGACTTACTCTGTCTACTTGTAAGCACCTCGTAGATCCTGCTCCAAGGGAAGCAGGGCAGAACAAAACTTCATCTCTGAAGTCATTTCTTGGGTGTCATCTTTTCCAGCTGCTGCTGGCAAAGCCAGGATTCATGAGGTTGCACATAGGTAAAGTGTTTTATGAAGCACAACCAAGCAAATGAAAATTAGGTTTAAAGGGGTGGTATTCTTTATTTAACTCTCAGAAGATGCCAGAGGGAATCCAACTTACAAACTCCAAACAAGTTTTGTGGCCTTTTTCCTTTTGAACCACTGACTACCCCGAAGGCTTTCAAGGGTCCAGACTTCAGCATGCTCCTTCCCTTTCTCAGACTCCACCTCCCACGTCTATACCAACAAGAATGGTCCACGCTCTCTCCTGCCTCTCGGGTAAGGTGCTTTCCCGTATCACTTTGGGTTGCTATACTTAGGGCACTGTAGGGCCCTCTGTGAAGTCATGACGGTCTGGTGTGGGGACCTCTCCATTCCCAAGGGCAGTGGCATCTCTGTACCTCCGCCCTCAGACCCTCAAACTTTTCGGTGAGTTACATCATTTCTCTGGCCTCTTTTGGGACCAGACTCAGCAGTCTGTCCTCTTTCTGCACCCAGCATGTTCAGCTATTGTCTAGTCTGGAGAAAATCATCTGTATGCCTCTTGTCTGGGTTAGGACCTTGGCTCTTGAGGTTTAAACCCAAGCTGCCACTTACTCCAAGTGCTTTTGCCTCAAAACTATTGTCTGTACCATGGACTCTAAAGTTTCATTTAATGTAAATCCGTGGTAGGGCCCTTGCCTAGCAGGGACAAGGCTAGGCTCCATCCCTGGCACTACAAAAAGGGAAAATTTTATTTGGAAATTCAATTATCAGTTTCTTTTTTTATTCAACAAATATTTAGTGAAACATTAGGATGAGTTCTGTTTTAATACTGGAAATAGAAAACAAGACCAAGAACCTGCCCTGCAATTTAAGCCCAGTGACAGTGATGTTTTCTGTTTGTCTGTTTCTTTAGTAATAACACTGAGTTCAGAATGACAAACACTAGTGTCCCAGATGCCTGAGGAAGAGGAAAGAAGGGATTTTGTGGGGGTGGGGGGTGAGGGGATGCATTATGTAAATGATAAACTCCCCACCAAGAGCACTGGGTAAGCACCTGTCCTCCCTCCCTCACACCCATGCCTCGTCAGTCACCACTGCATCCTTTTAAACCCTAGATGACTGTCTTTCTTCCTGCTCTGGGCTAGCCCTGCTGTGCATCTGCTGCTTGAGTTACAGCTGAGACTCATCAGGCTTCTCAGTCTTCCGGTTCTCCAAGATACTCTTCCATCCCAAGCCTGATTAAGCCATTTTCTTTTAACCTTTTTCAAAGATTCCAAAACCTAGAGTGAAGTTCAGTGCTTTAACTCTGCACTATGGCTGCTCAGCAGTCACCACTATGTATCTGTTATTTTGTACTACTGTTACCATGCACTACCATTACCATGTACTACCATAACCATGCACTACCGTTACCATGCACTACCGTTACCATGTAATACCGTTACCATGTACTACCGTTACTGTGCACTACCGTTACCATGCACTACCGTTACCATGTGCTACTGTTACCATGTAATACCATTACCATGCGCTACCATTACCATGTAATACCATTACCATGTACTACCGTTACCATGCACTACCGTTACCATGTACTACCGTAACCATGCACTACCGTTACCATGCACTACCGTTACCATGTAATACCGTTACCATGTACTACCGTTACCGTGCACTACCGTAACCATGCACTACCGTAACCATGCACTACCGTAACCATGCACTACCGTTACCATGCACTACCGTTACCATGTAATACCGTTACCATGTACTACCGTTACCATGCACTACCATTACCATGCACTACCGTTACCATGTACTACCGTTACCATGCACTACCGTTAACATGTAATACCATTACCATGTACTACCGTAACCATGCACTACCGTTACCGTGCACTACCGTTACCATGTAATACCGTTACCATGTACTACCGTTACTGTGCACTACCGTTACCATGCACTACCGTTACCGTGCGCTACTGTTACCATGTAATACCATTACCATGCGCTACCATTACCATGTAATACCGTTACCATGCACTACCGTTACCATGCACTACCATTACCATGCAATACTGTTACCATGCACTACCGTTACCATGCACTACCGTTACCATGTAATACCGTTACCATGCACTACCGTTACCATGCACTACCGTTACCATGTACTACCATTACCATGCACTACCGTTACCATGTACTACTGTTACCATGTACTATTGTTGTCATGATGTTGTTCACGCACCCATCCTCCCTCTAGCTTATTAGCTCCTTGAGGAAGAAGATGGTCTTATCCATCTTTGTAACACCAGTGTCTGGTGTAGTGCTGTTGAGCAGGAGGTGTTCATTAATATTTATTGGTAAATTGACAAAATTCAAGAGCTTTCATGTACACTCTTTTCATATTTATACACATGAGTGTTTTGTCCCTATGTGCACATATATTTTATATATTTCATATTTTAATATCTTCAGCTATAAATTCTGTACTAGTAGCTACTGACATTTCTCTTGGAATATTGATAAATACAAAATTTTCTTTTAAATGGGCTTACAGTCCTTCTGAAGGCTTTTATAGTCCTGACATTTCTGAAACTTGACTGTTCCTGGTATTTATTAATAATTCTCTATCGCTTTTTTTTGTTTTACAAACAATATAAACAGCTTTGAGGGGTGCAGGTGTAGCTCAATGGCAGAGTACCTGTCTACCATGCACAGCCTCTGAGTTCAATCCTCAACATCAAAAAAGAAGAGAAAAGCTGTATTAGGAAAATTAAAATGAATATATGGTAACCTGACTATGCAAGTCATACAAGACAGGAGTTTAGGCCCCGTCCTGACGTCTGCGGAGATTTGTGTTTCACTGGTGCGCACATTGTTCCTCCAGCTGCAGAAAACTAAACCAACTTTTCAATGTGTGATAATTCTTCCCTTTTTCATGTACAGAATTCCTTATAAAACCTCACTTCCTTCTGAATAAAATAGAATACTTTATATTCTATACTATGTGTGTGTATATATTTAATTGTGCTGTTCAAGATTGTCTATATGGTTAATAAGACACAGGTCAGCAGGAATGGTGGACGGGCTTGTAATCCCAACATTCTGGGAGGCTCAGGCAGGATTAGCAAATCCCAACCCAGCTTGGGTGAATTTAGTAATTCAGCAAGACCCTGTGTCAAAATTTAAAAATTTTAAAAGAGGGCTGGTGGGAGGTACTGGGGATACAGCTCAGTGGCACAAGCACCTGGCAAGTGCAAGGTCCTGAGTTTGATGTGCAGCACCAAAAAATAAATAAATAAAATAAAGATTACAAAAATTAAAAGAAGACTGGGGAAGTAGCTCAGTGTAAAGGCCCTGGGTTCAAGCCCCACTACCATTTTTAAAAAGTCAAATACAGGAGTCACAGGCAGGAAGTTAGGCACCATCAAGCCATGTGATATGGCTGTTTGCTCATCGGAAGTAAGCAGATCAGCATTCTGTCTCGTAATCAGTGATTTCTCAGAAAGGAGCCTCTGTATTCAGCTTTATAGATGAGAAAAAATGCATAATCCAAGGAGAACTCTCTCGTTGTCTGCCCCACACCCTTGCCCTGTTACTCTGTGGGCTGGTATCACATGGAAAAAACTGAGACCCAGTGTAAGGAAGAATAGAAATGAGAATGGTGTAAACTAAAAAGAATAAATTTCAGGTGCTGGGTCAAAGATATGGATAGGTCTATCTTGGCTTTTACAAGGCATCACTTCCCAAGTAGCTACACTTTGCTGTGTTTATGAAATGCGTGATGGTGGAGGTCAAAATGTACCTTTAACTAGAAGAATCCTTTGTACTGCTAGGTGTGTAAAAGTCTAACTTGTAATAATTTCTAAGGAAATTGTGCTTTTTCTTGCCATGATGTGCCTTTTATCTGTGATCAAACCGGAGACTGAGCTAGATGTCTGAAGCGAGCCGTTACAGCTGGTGCAAGAGGAACAAAACCCCTGCGCAACCGCAGAAGCACACGGACCGGCAGCCTCAAACGTGGGAAAGCACAGATGGCGAAAGAATTCATGGAGCCACGTGCTCAGACTCACAGCGGGGCCGAGCTCAAGCTAGAGTTATTTGGGTAAAATCCCAAAGTCCACAGGCCACCAGCTCCTCACCCCGCAAAGGAGCCTTCCTGTCCCAGGGCTGCCTTTCTCCTCAGACTCGCCAAGGGCTTCCTTTGCCGCGCTGTGCAGGTGCTGCTGCTCCTTCCACAGGGAGCCATCTGCGTGACTTTCTTCCCTGGCTCATTCTTTATCCTCTTTTCGGTTCCAGTTTGAATTCGCCTCTTCAAAAAGCCTTTCCTCGCCTTGGTGTCTGACTTTGAGATTTTAAATTTAGCTTACTCTTCTTTCAATCCATATCAAGTTGTCTTCCATTATAGAAATGCATTAAGTTCTCCTTTTTTATTCATTTGTTTAACACTTTGACCAGAACATAAGTCCTCTGACAGCAGGAGTCTTCCTTGTGCTGTTTCGTGCTATGCTCTTAAACCCAGAACGGTGTCAGACACACTGGTGATCATTATTGAATGAATCCAGATCTCCTACGACTTGGACCAGAATAACTGGAAATGAGCATTAAGCTTAGGCTAGAGGGAGTATTAAATCTGACTAAGTCACAAATGATGTGATCGCTGATGCCCTCATTTGGGGAACAGGAAAGCATCCCATGGGGCTGCTGAGAGGAAAAAGTAAATACCAGATGTGAAACTGCTTCATAAACAGAAACATATCCTTCTACAAGTCAAAGATCCTGAGAAAATTGGTCTCGGTGTCTCAGTTTTCTTGTCTATAAAAATCAAAGAATTGAATTGATAACCCTAATTGATCTAGTTATAAAATTTTCAGTTTTCTTGTTGTTGAAAGAAAAAACTGAAAAGCTTTCCCCTTTATGTGCCACTGCAGAGTCAGGGTGTCTTGCTGCCAGCCCACAAGAGGAAAGAAAGTTCTGCTACTGCTGTCACCCTGGACCCTTGATGGATTTCTGTCAAGAGACCAAGTCTTCTGCACCCAGGAGTGACAAGGGTCACTTCTCCCTCATCAGGCTTGCCCACACTTCCTTAACCTCTCAGGCTCCAACTGGCATTCCCCTTAGTCACCTCAAGGCCGTTCCCACTCGGGACCGGGGAGAATGTGGCATGGATGGGCCCAAGGGACTCCAATCTCAGACTCACATTTGCCTGAAACCTAATATTTTTTTCAGATGCAGAGAGTCAGTGCTTTCTTTGGGCCCAAAGGCTACACCTCATTTTTCTTGTTGTTACTTGAACAGGCGGTTTGCAGAGGGGCAGAAAGAGAAGCTTTGTGGCCCCACCTTCTGGAATATGTCCATCTGGCTAGTGAGGCTTCTCCTCCTCTGGAAACTGTTGTTTTCGAAGTTGAGTTCTAAGACAGTCCCCTTCACTCTCTGTCCCCCTCTCTCCTTCCTCCTTCCCTTCCCATTCCCTCATTTTCTAGGCCTTTGACTAATTCCGAAGATGATAGAAATAAGAACATCCGTATCTTTATGGAAGAATTTTACCCTAATACTCCAGGGACTGTTGCCTCTTGTTGGCACCAGTCCAAAATAGTCCTTTCCTCTTTTTAAATTTGTTGACCTCTGCACTATAAGATCTTAGGCCCAGTGATATAACTGTATAAGAGTAACTCAGTATAGAACTTAGTCCACATACATCTTAGAAAAAAAATTGAGACGTAATTAGTAGTGATTGTGAAAAGCAGGTACATTTGTTCTTTAAAGTATGGTAAATTCAATTAAACATGCCTTTCTAAAGCATATGCACAATAACCATTTTTAAATTCAATCAAGAGTCAGTGCTATACCCCCACTTGTAGCCCTGTCCAAAAATCAACTCAAAATAAACCAAAGACTTAAATACAAGGCCTGAACTTTTGAATATGCTGAAAGAAAACACAGGGGAAACATTTCACAGGCACAGGCAATGACTTCCTGAATAAGGCTCAGATAACTCAGGAAATAACAGCTAAAATCAGCAGATGGGATTGCATCAAATTAAAAAGCTTCTGCACAACAAAGCAAAGGGTGAAGAGAGAGCTTACAGGATAGAAGAAAATATTTCCCAGCTCATCTTCTGACAGATGATCAGTATCCAGGATATACCAGAACTCAAACACCTTAAGTCCAAAAGAACAAACAATCTGATCAAAAAGTGTGCAAATGAACAGACACTTCTCAAAAGATAAAATGTAAGTAGTCAATAAGTGTAAGAAAAATACATTTAACATCGTTAGCCACAAGGGAAATGCAAATCAAAACCGCATGGAGATTCCGTCTCACCCCAGCCAGAATACCTATCATTAAGAATACAAAAGAAATAAACAAACAATACTGGCAAGGACTTGGGCAAAAACATACTCTTAGGTACTGCTGTAGGTGGGAATGTAAATTAGTAGAGCCACCTTGGAAACCATTATGGAGATTTCTCAAAAAACTAAAAATAGCATTACCATTTGATAGACATACCACTGCTTGATATATATCCAGAGGAATTACAACCAGCACATGACAGAGATATCGGCACACCGCAGCACAACTCAGGTAGACAATAGAAACGGTCTATATCCATCAATGAATGAATAAAGAAAATATGACATATATGCCCCTAGTTTTTTATGTATCTCTTACTCATCCACAAAACATAAAATTATGTCATTTTCAGGAAAATGGGTGAAACTAAAATGGAACTGGAAATTATCATGTTAATTAAGTAAAATAAACCAGCCTCAGGAAGACAGATATCCTGCTCTCCCTTCTACACAAATCTAAGCAAGTAAAAGTGATGTGAAAATACAAGGTGAATTATTAGATGAGAGGAAGCGAACGGGGACAGTATAACACAGAGGAGAGAAAAATGGGATAGATAGGGTCAGAATATGTTAAATGTATATATGAAAATGCTGCAACGAAACACAATATATTGTAAAATGAATAAGTACTAATAAAAATAAATACTTGTTTTTTAAAAAAACAAGAGTCAGTACCGAAAACAATTAGAAGGGTAATAACTTGTGAGAAGTCTGAGAGCAAAACAGTCATAGGACAGGGTGCAGTGATACGTAGAAAAGAAGGGGCAGAAGAGCAGACTCGAGTGAAAAGCGCTACTTCAGCGGCTGTGCGGAAGTTGAGCTAAGAGACGAAGCCAGTGGAGGTGGGATGGGACACAATGTTTTGCTAGAGTGCAGGGCGATTACATGCAGTAATTAATATTCTGCACTGCATCCTACCACTCATGCTTGCGCTGCTTCTTTCCTGGTATTTTGCCTTGGATTTCTTCACCCTTACCATGTGAGGTACTCTGGGTCACACACAGTTCAGTTTTGTTTCATCTGAGGCATTTTTTCTTATTTAAAGGCTCATAAATTTTCAGGCTAGTATTTGGAGGTGTCTAAAGAAATGATACTACATAAGTCAGAAGATAAGTCTATACAGTGGACCCCTGAAATATGCAGGGCCTACATTCCTGGAGCACCTGCGAATTCTGAAAATTACGAGTTTCAGATATGGTCAAAAATGCCTATTATACTATTGTGACATAACTTTTTAGTTCCTGGATCAAATCCAGTAGCTCAGCTTTCTCCTGGAGTGTCTTAAACTTCTTCTGGTGCTTAGGTTCATTACCAGAAGCCTTAGAAGGTGCATGGTGTTTGCCGGTATCTTAGGGATCTTATGGCTTTAAGAAGACCTAAACCAAGAACACTGGAAATAGTACAGAAACTTGTTATGGTGGGGAAATGCGGGTTCATCCAGAGATGGGTTACAGGGAAGCAGCCAATCAGCAGCAAGAACTGAATAATGCTCTCAGATTGGCTATTTGCAAACCTCCCGCCCCCCAAAAAAATAATTACAGAGAATATTTGCGAGTTTCCATCAATTTGAGGGGGTTTTTGCGAAGAATTATTAGTTAAATTCTGAGGGAAAACCCACGAATGTCTGAGGCCTAAAAAGACAGGCTGTGAATTGTGAACCTCAACTTTGCAGGGGTACACTATGTCAACAATGGTTTCAAACATGATACAGCAGAGTTTCGCGCACTCTCAAGAGTAATTTAAGTCCTCAGTCTGGTTTTTTTTTAATACAATTTGGCAGTGTATCTTCATTAAGTTATGTGTTTCATCACATAAATTACGTGTTCTATCATTCATGGAGTTGGTACCTGAGCATGTATTATCTACCAAACAATATATTTGACCATAAGCATATTGTGATACTTAATCTTACTGGTCAATTTATTGGCTCGAGAGATGCCTAGATTAGAAAAGCACACTTGGGGGAGTGGTTGTGTGGGGCCCTGGGGCATGACCTCAGGCACCGGATCTGCTCCCGGCCCTTCCTCGGCTGAAAGCTCCGAAACTATGAATAAAAAATAAACTCCGCCTTCTTTAAATTGTATGTGTTGGACATTTTGTCCCAGAAACAAAAAGCTTACTGATATACCTACAAGGATGATTCATTAGACAGATGGTTAACTAACCTGACCCCATGGAGACCAAAAGACCATCCACAAAGTCCAATCACTGTCACCTTATCACTGATAAGGGTAAGTTCAAACATAGAGCAGAGGGGCCAAATTGGCCTGAGGCAGTGAGGTAGCACCTCCTCAAAAAGACCGGGTGTAAACAGACTCCGAAGGAAGAGCAAAAAGGAGCTGGGCAACAACTAGAGTGTCTGAGAATCATTTCAAACTTTGAGGACCAAGTTGAGAACTGTGAGGGGTCCAGAGTGACTAGAATACATCAAGGAGGGAAAGGCTAAACATTGAGGATTCAGAGATCAAATAGTGAATTTGAACTTAGGCTGAGAAAGAAAAAGACACTGAGAATTTTTAAGTAATAAAATAAATCAAATATGAGATGTGGTCTAAAATACAATAAATGCTTAAATTTTAAAACTGTATTACCATAAAAGACATATTGCCATTAAGCCTTCCTAAAATATTCCCCCTCTCTTCAAACACACTTAGCTTGTCACTACTGGCGCTTTCTGAAGTAGTTCTGGAAGTCCTCTTTTGTGAGCATCTTTATTGGATGTAATGATAAATACGATGAATGCTGCCGCCTAGCGCCACCCAGTGAAATGGCAGGCTTGCAACATCCTTCCACTGTGTCCTCACCCACCTTATTCATCAGGTCTGGCGCCATGCAATTTCTGGCTCTTTCCCAAGTCGAAATGACCACGCAAGTAGCCATAATAGCACAAGCAGAGACACTTGAAGGTGTGGCGAGAACAGGGGAATAAGTGTGTTTGATAGATGGGGCAGCATTTGGAGAGTGATTAATGGTGATGTGTCTTTTACTGTAATAAATTTTTAAATTCACTCTACATTTTGATCACACTTATGATTTTGATCATAGGTAGGTAAGGACAATCAGAATCTTCCCTGAAATAGACGCAGTAGGCCGTTAATTACGAACTCACAGTTGGTTCCTGAGAGCTGGTTGTAACTCAAGCTGTCAGTTGAAGGCTCAGGCTCCTGTACACGGCCTTCAGAACCTCTCTCCTGTACACAGACGGATCTCAGTGTCCTGAGAGAGACACTGGCCCAGGACTTCTCAGTTGACCCCATATACAAGAGGATGCTGCAATATTCCTTCTAGAACTCTGCAATCTGTATCTGAGACCATCAGGAAGCACAAAGCAGCCGGCATTCAGGTCATAACTTAGGACTTTGGTCATAAGTTAAAACTAAAATTCTAATCATAACCCAAGTTGTCCATATGTCAGGCTGGTTATAGCTCAAGAGTTCAATGTACAACTATTCAATGTATTCAATTCAGGAGGAAGTGAAATCCTGTGGGTTTGTATAAGAAAGTCCACTTTATTTTATATAAAATGTCCTAAGTAGCGTTGACCACTTACAGAAAACTGAAAGGAGTATTCCTTCTACCTTAACAATAAGAAAAAGTCAGATAATCTACAAAACCATAACTCTCTTTAAACTCCTCTGAGAGCCTGAGTCACAGAACAACCAACTAGTCTGAACTATAAATGAAGGTGCCTCCACACAGAGACAGGACGCAAACACCAGCTCTTCTGGGACAGAGTGAGAGAGAGCGCTGAAGGTCAAGGTTGGGCTCACGGGACATCATAGCAGCCTTGGGAGCCACTGACAGAAAGGGCATTTCTGCCCATGCCCAGGCTCTCCTCCTGCTCAGAGGAAGACGGATGGTAGGGCTGAGAGTCAGGAAAAAGGGTCATTTCTGGGAAATGTCAGGGGGAAAAGAGAAGTCACCACTGTGAAGAAGGTACAAACCCTTGCTGAAGCCTTGTTTACTATTTTATTTTATTTTATTTATTTATTTATTTTTTTGCAGCACTGGGGATCGAACTCAGGCCCCTGCGCTTGCTAGGCAAGCGCTTATTCCACTGAGCTATATCCCCAGCCCTACTATTTTAAAAGTCATAAGCAATTAGGAAAGGACAACCAATTTGATTTGGTCAACAAATCCGGACCAAAGTCCAGGTGAAGACCCGCAGCAGCTGAGGGAAAGAAATAGAAAAGTGTCTCCGGGAGAGGGCACGGGACCAGATTAGGGCCAGGACATCTGCTGTTTCCTAGTACTAGAGGTGGAGTGGGGTCACTGGGAAAGCCTTACCTGGACAGACCTCAGGACACAAAGCCTACCCAAGCAGGAAAGCTGAACTATCAAGAGAAACCACACTCCTCCCTCAACACCACACCAACAGCATCAAGTGAAAAAAATACCATTAGTCTACTAATGAAAGAGAAGCAAGAACATGGAAGGAAACACTTTCTGAGGTGCGAACTCACCTGATATCAGCAGGTAAAAGTGGAAAAAGAAAACAGAAAAACCCTACAGAGACCCAGACCTCACCCTGAGCGCAAAGAATTTAAAGCTGATATCCTGAATGTAACCATAGCTACTGTGAGACCCAGCTCAGTTCAACTCATTTACAAATTGACTTAATCTCTACCATAAAAACCTAGCAAAGACCTATGTCCAACTCCAGACTTAAATAGTATTACATTGTTTTTACTGACTTAAATATAATGTCCCGTATTCAGGCAAAACTTTTGATACACGTAAAAGCAGTGGGAAGGCTTTGTCAAGAAAAAATCATCACTAAATAGTAGAATCCACCTACAGGAAGTATCAAAAAAGTATTCAAACTATTAATAGTATTTTCAAGTCTTTAGAGGAAAAACTAGAAAGCATAAATGAACAAGTATAGCATTTCAGCTAATTATCAGTAATTGCATGCATGGAAATAAATGATCTAAACTTTCTAATTAAAAGACAGTGATCAGCAGAATGGATTTTAAAAACAAATATCCAAATGTGTTCTCTGTACAAGACATTTATCTTAGATTCAAAGACAAAAATACATTATAGCTGAAAATGGGGGAAATACAGCATAAAAACAGTACCAAAAAGAAAATTAATATAGTAATGTAAAAATAGACTTTAAGATTAAATCTTACTTCTACAAACCAAGAGCATTTTATAATGATAAATCCATCAAGACGCTGCAATTTTAAACATATTTGTACCTAAAACAGATCCCCATAATTCATGTAGTAAAAAAATGAATGAAAAATAGGCAATAATAATAATAGTTGAAAACTTCAGTACCCACTTTCCATAATGCATAGAAGAGATCAATAGATGATCAAAAAATAATTAAAATATTTCAATAATATTAACCAGATCCAGCAGATGTTACAGAACATGCCTTACAACATTGGCAGAATACACATTTTTCTCAAGTTCACATAGAACATCTGTAAGATAAACCATAAGTTATATGATAAAGCAAGCCTCCATAAATTTTAAAACATTGAAATCATAAAGCATATCTTCTAATTAAAATGGAATGAAACTAGAAATCAATAACATGGGGAATTTTGAAAATGTCCAAATATCTAGACATTAAACGACACATGTAAATAACAAGTTAATAAAAAACAAAATGGAAAGTAAAAAATACTTTGAGATGCATGAAAATGTAAACACAATATACAAAATGTATGGAATTCCACCAACTCAGTGTTCGATACCTTCACATTTCACTTTATGAAACCAGAACAAAACTAAAGCAAATTACAATGGATTAAAATAAATAATAACACTAAGATGTTGGAAGGATGGAGAGACATTGAAAACTTCCCATTTTCTGTTATGGAATGTTAAATGGTTCCACCTCTTTGGAAAATTATTAAGGAGTTCCTCAGAATGTTAAAAAGTTAATATGCTACCTAATAATTCCATTTTTAGATACAAATCAAAGTGGATTGGAAACATGTTCACAGAGAGACTTGTACACACATTCATGATTGCCAAAATATAAAACGCTAAATGTTTATGAATTCATGAATGGATAAACAAAATATAATTTTTCCATAAAATGAAATATTATTTGCCAATAAAAATGAACTAATAATAAATGCTATGACCTGGATGAAGTTTGAGAACAGGATGCTCAGTGGGAAAAGCCAGACATGGAAGGGCATTTACTATATCATCTCATCATTACCAAATGTTCACAATAGGAACATCCATGGGGGATGTTTACTAGGTTTTGCCAGTTGCTTGTGGGAGAGAAAAATAGAGTCATTACTAATAGGTACAGGGACATGATTAGATGTTTTAAAAATAGTGGTAATGATTGAAACCCTGAAAAAATACTGAAGTCACTTAAAGGGATAAATTTATGAAAATGTAAATTTTTTAAATGAAGGAATATTTCAGAACTACAAGAAACTCTGAATATCCAAAGCAATCTTGAACAGCAAGAACAAAGCTAGAAGCATCACACTACCTAATTCCAAAGTTTACTTAAAATCTATGGAAATCAAAATAGTATGGGAGTGGCATAAAAACAAAAACATATATAAATGAAAGAGAACAGACAGACAGAAATAAATCCACTAATTTAAAGGCAACTGATATTGAAAACACATAATTAAGCAAAGGACAGTTTCTTCAGTAAGTGATATTGAAGAAAATGTATATCTATATGCTAAAGAATGAAATATACAGAATGCATATACAAAAATTATTCAAAATGAACTAGAAACTTAGTATATATTAAGGTGATCAGAATAATTGAGTAATAAATGTAAATAATTATAATTTAGCAATTATGGTTTGTTTTGTTTAAAAAAATACTCAGAATGTTAAGAAAAATGAAAAAAAAATCCCAAACCTTGGAACCATTAGAAGAAAACATCTGGTCAAATTGTGTACAGCCGAGAGCGATTGCGGCAGAGGGAAAGCCTCCAGCTCCTGAACCCGATCAGCTCGGAGGCAACTGTAACCAGGACTTGTTGGAGGCAGCGGAGCAGAGGAAACTCAGAGAACACGCTACTGGGACAGATTGCCCCAATCTGGGCAGCGGTCCGGGATCCCGCTCAGAGCCCCGCCCCCGCAGACAGTGCTGCACGAACTGGAGTGGCTGCGATCGGCGGGATTTCTCAGTCGGGAAAAAGCTTGATCCATGGAGATACATCTGAACCGCATTCCTGTCTGCACGATCCCAGGGTGAGCTGAGTGAGCGCTCTAACCAGTTTTTCCTGAGTCGGGAAGAAGCTCTGCCCAGCAAGTGACATCAAAGCAGCTTTAAGGACTGCAGGATCTCCCGGGTAGGAAGAGCTAGCTAGGCGCCCCGATGGAATTTGTGAGGGGGAAAGGAGCTCCACCCAGGGAGGAACACCTGAGTGGCCTGTCTGCAAGGCCCCTGGGGCAGAGACCTGTTTATACTCCCCAGCCAGGTCTTGGGGTAGGGAGTAGAAGCGCAAATCTCAGCAGACAGCTTAAGGTACATTCTCCCAAAGAGAAGGAATCATTGGAGCAGCCTCTGCAGCAGACCTTTGCCTGCTGAACTGCCTGGGGAATTTATAGCTCCACATTTTGAATCTGATACCCAAAAATGGGAAAACAGAGGAACAAAACGCAGTATCAAAACTCAACCCCACCCAGAACGAGTTTTGAGTGTGAGGATACGGGGGAACCAGGAAGCCACATACCTGCAAGATATGAAACGATTGCATCCGAAATGAAACAATTCCAACAGGCCATAAAAGAGCTTAAAGCAGAAATAAGCCACATAACCGCAATGATCTCTCAGACAAAAAACAAGCTGAAAACAATGATGGAAGAAATGTTCCATTCACATAGAGAAGAAATAGACAAAAGACTAGAAGAAAATAGGAAACAAATGGAAACGTTACAAGAGCAATTTAGGAATGAATTACCAAGAATGAAACAGGTCCAAAGAGAATGCCAGGATTTGAAAACTAACGCTGAAAGCCATGCAAAACCGTTTAAATGAAACCGAAGATAGAATTTCAGAACTTGAAGACAGCATGGCAGCTTATGAGCGTGAAAGGAAGAATCTCATGATATCATCAAAGACACAAGAAAAGTCAATCCAACAGCTGCAAGATGAGGCAAAACGTACCAATATTCGAATTATAGGAGTGTGTGAAACAGCAGGAGATCTCACAAACGATATAAAAGGAATATTTGATGAAATAATAGCAGAAAATTTCCCAAACAAGGTAAAAGATACTGAAGTTCAGTTAAGCGAGGCATATAGAACCCCAATGATCCATAACCCAAAGAAAAACACACACAGACATATAATAGTCAAGATCCCAGATATCCAGCAAAAGAACACAATATTAAAAGCTGCTAGAGAAATGA